>BJCM01099707.1:0-18172 GCA_018326385.1 Flaveria bidentis
CGAGTTGGGCCGCCTAGCTCCGAGTAGGGCCGAGTTGGGCCGCCTAGCTCCGAGTAGGTCCGAGTTGGGCCGCCTAGCTCCGAGTACTCCCCGATTTTGACCGAGGTTGTCAGGTTGACCAGTTCTGAGTTATAGGACCGAATTGAAGAAAGTCATTTTAGTAAATGGCCGAGTTCCGAGTACTCCCCGAGTACTCGGCCGAGTTTTACAACACTGATTGGTATGTATGTGATTTAAAGGTGGGAGATTATAAAAATGAAATTATAACTCGTGGCGTGATTGTATATATAAGAGAAGCATTTGGGAAACTATAAAACTTGTTGAAAAAATAAGTTTGTAAATTGAATAAGGAGTTTGAATCAGAACAGAGACTGTGATCCTACAAAGAAGAATGAATCAATAAAAGAATGAATCAATAAAAGAATGAATTAAAAAAATCATGAAGACTATATGTTAGACTAGATCAAATGGAGAATTTGATGGAAAAGAGGAAATTAAATTCACAACAGAGTATGTGATCTATTTGTGAAATGTGAAAAAAAAACATTAAGGGCGAAACATATCGATACTTATGAAAGAATATAATACGGGCTGACCGAAAAACCGAATCAAAAGATCAAAGACCGGACCAACCAAAAGACCAATTTAATAAATATAAAAAATATGTACAGTTTCAAATTGGTGATATTCTTTTCTTGATGGGTTTAACGATATCAAGGTGGTGGAGTTTGTTCCTATAGTAATAAAACATAATTAAAAAAGTATTTAAAGGATGACCTTAAAGATAATAATGATGATTTTGATATGTTGATATGATGGAAGGTAAATTCGTCTCAATATCCGACTCTTTCGAAGATGGCTAAAGGTGTTATTTTTTATTATTGTAGCATATTTACAAATTTTAGTACACGATAATTTTTTTACTTTATTCTACTTTAGATATTTTAGCTATTGTAGTTTCAACTGTAGCTTCAAAGTCGGTTTTTAATACGGACGGACGGGCGGTGGAATCGTCTAGAACTTCACTATCATTTCCTATTGTTAAGGCTTTGATTTGTATGCAGTATTGGGTTCAAATGACAAGAAAGGAAATTAACAAGAGTGAGGAATTAAAGAAACTTAACAATCTTGCAAAAGGCTGGTTTAATTTTAAGTTATATGATATGTTGTAAAATTGATTAAATCTTTTGAGTTTCTAATAATTAACTTATTCTTTTAGAAATTTATGATAACATCGGTTATGCGTGTGACTGAAGAGTAAATGAAGATCGAATGAAAAAACTTGGTGTTTTTATTTTATTATTTTGTTTCATTATAAAGACTTTTTTTGTTATTAGTGTGTTTAAGTATCATGCTATTTTATTTTGGTGTGATTAATTTCTATCTCAATAAAGCAAGATAATTTTTTTTTTGGACCGGCCAGTCCCAATTAGTAGAACCGACCCGTTAGGCCCGAAACCGAACCGGACCAACCTATCTTTATAAAGTCCGGTCTTTTGTCCTTAAATCTTGTACATTTCGGTCCTTTGTTAGGGCCGGTTCTAGGTGGTCCGGTTCGGGTTTGGCCCATTGCAGAACCCTAGTGATACTCGGGTGATTGTGTGTAACTACTTGATGTATGTATTGCATTAATTTACTTAGGTTTGCTAGAAATATGTTGCTTTACTAAAAACATGTTACATGTACTTTTAGGTAAGACGCCACTATTGGAAGGCTAATCAAGGTCAAGTTTCAGTGTGGGTTTCAAAGGTCAACTTATTAAAGTTATTATATTTTTATGTCAAACAAGATGTTTATTTGGATGTTCTTACATGTGTGACTAGTATCAAGGATATCACTTATAAATATGATCAAGTATGTGAAATAAAGTTTTATATATATAAAATTCGCTCATAGACAGTGGTGTGATAATAATAAGATGTACGTGTATAGTTTGTTTGCTCAATGCAGCTTACTAGTGTGATAGTAAATATATAACACTAACGTGTTTTTAGGATTATTATTATTATTATATTGATAAATAAGCAAGAGGGAGTGCAATTGGCGATAGAATATATACTTTGTATAATTAGAAAAACGTGAGATACAATAAGAAAAGAATTATTTCTGGTTTGTACCCATGATGCCATTTCAACGTTCTACCCTTTCTTTATTTTCTGAACGCATATTTTTTGTTCAAAAGTCTTAAGAGCGTTCAAAAACAATACAAAAACGTAAGGAACGAATATCCGAATAATTTGTATAAATTTCCGAGAAGTTGAGAAAAGTAGCCCTCGGTCGTTTTATGCGTGTGGAAACTGCTGTTTCTATTTGTGAATTATAAATTAGACTCTTAACCATTTATCAATCTACAACTTTTATCCATCAACTTTTATTATATCAAAAACGCAACTTTTGTGCCTCTATGTTATTTGGTTAATTTAAACTAGAAAACTTATTACATTACCTCTTCAACTATAAAAAACAATTAACTAATTTGATGAACATTTAACTACGTTGTGAATTATTTAAGAGTTTTTTTAATTATAAAGTTATTTATAGTTTATAAGGAATGCATATAAAACTAAATATGAGAACTAAAGCCTAGTAAGATTAAAGATCACTAAAACTAATTTCACTAGTCTTTTTAACCATAGCACCTCTTTATGTGAGAATACCTAAAGATGGTTACTCTCTAGTTTGATTTGGGTGGTTCGGAATCGTTAATTGCAGTTTCAGATAAAGAGAAACAAAACCGTCTGATTTGGGCGGAACGAATGGTTTCACCAATTTGATTGTTTAATTTTTCATGTTTCGTTCTTTGAAAACTGATTTTTTCTTTTAAGTCATTCGCTTTATCAAAATAATTTAAAAGATAAAAATGGATAAATACCGTAATACATATACATAACTAAACACTCAAAAAAAAAAAAGTCAAACGATGGTTCAATTTACACGATGCTTCCAAGTTGCACACTTAACGTGCCCGTTAACATGCCAAAACAAAATCATAATCCGAACCTTTTAGATCTTAAAGCGGCCTAAGGCCATGTTTGTGATTGCTTATATTGACTGAAAAAAACTTTTGATAAAAATGATTTATTAACTTATGATTTTTCGAAAGAAGTTTTTTAAAAAATATTTGAATTGTCTTATAAACTAAAATGGTGTAGAATGACTAAAAAAGACATACTTTTAAAAGCAATAGAAGTTAATAGGAGATAGTTTAAGGGTATAATAGAAAATTAAATCAAAAGAAATTTTCAAAAAGTCAATAAGTAATTATTTTCTTACTTTTTAAAATTTTATTTTTACCCTATATGAAAAGCTGAAAAAAATTATTTGAGTTTGTCAAACATTTTTTTGAATTATTAACTTCTAAGTCAAAAGTAAAAAAAAATAAACAATCCCAAATATACATTAAATACTTGGTTTGGACGATTCATTCGGTTTATAAACTAACATAACGTGTCAAAAGTTATATCCCATGTACAAACTATACCCATAACCATATAGTTAAGGGACTATGTTTAACAGTCAAAATTCCTTTTCAACAACAAACCCTACACCCTATAAATAGAACCCCTTCCATACCATCAAACCCAAATATCGCTCAACAACTCTTCTAGCATCTTCTACACTTTCAACCTCCAGCAATGACTCGCATAACGAACTCCGTCAACAAACCCTCATCTCCGGCGACGATCAAGTTCCTCTACAGTTACGGCGGCAGAATCCTCCCCCGTCACACCGACGGCAACCTCCGGTACGCCGGAGGCCACACCAGAGTCCTAGCCGTCGATCGTTCAATCACCTACGCCGAATTGATCGTTAGGTTTTGGGAATCGTGTGGATTCTCCGTGAATTTGAAGTTTAAGTTGCCGTCGGAAGATCTGGATGTGCTGGTGTCCGTCACTTCCGACGAGGATCTCGCCGCTGTTGTGGAGGAGTACGATCGAGTCTCGCCGGAGGCGAAGATTAGAGCGGTGTTGTTTCCGGTGAGTTCGTTGAAGACGATTTCTCCTGTTCCGTCGGTTGAATCGCTCGTTGATTATGCAGCGGTTAAACCTATGGTGTATCACTATCCGAGAAGACAATATCGCCGGAGGAGTGGTTATATCGCCGGATCTGGCCGTGGTGATCCGCTGGTGGTGGATCGGAAGAGTTTGTTTGTTCGTGATTCTGGTGTACAATTGTTGAACAACAGGCGATTAGGTGTCAGATAACATACGTGATTAACGTGATTGATCAGAGATTTTGATTGATGGCTTCAAGTTCTAATTGGATGATGGGTTCCTATAGCCATATATATAGGATATATTAGTGAGATTGATTTGAATTGTTTATGGCGTTTGATGGTTTCTTGGGATTGAATTTGCGAAGAACATTACCAATGTGTAACCTGCAAGCAAAAAGTTATCTTCTTATGTAAAAAGAAAGGTATATACATAGAAGAATTCCTACACTAATGGTATCCGGATAGTGATGTTTCTTCTTATAAGATTAAGATTAAGCTTTAATGATAAACAATAACGTATATTTAGAGTAGGATTAGATAGGTGTGTGTTTGTTTTTCTTAACAAATAGGGAAGGTATATTCTCTACATATGATCTAACGACCACAACTTCTACTATATGTAGTGGGGCCCTGATCGACTCGATCAGTAGTGTTCGGGATCATTCTTGTTGATGATGGATCACATGAACCCTGAAAACTATAGTATAACTTATTGCAGTTGGCGCAGAACTGTAGAAGGACTAGCCCGAGTGGTAGAGACACAAACATTCTTAAGGACAAGTCACGGGTTTTATCCTGAGCAACAAGGTTGTAGTTAAAAAGTTTAAGCAGTTAAGCCTAGGAGATTCCTACGTGTTAGACCTAGATGTGATAGTGAATGTTGTGACACCGTGTTCATGTCGACTTGGTTTGAATTAGTTTTCTTAGTTTGGTTTTTTTTTCAAAGTATCAAAGTTGTACGAGAAAAACTAAATGGTAAATCTAAGTGGTATTTTGTTCGGGGTAATTTCAACAAACCGAATTATAGACAAGATACAAGTTAAAAAAATACAAATTTATAAGTTCATTCAAGTGATTGAAACAAACCGAGCTGAATAAAGAATATGTAGATTTACAGTTTAATTCAGGTGGTTGATTTGAGTGGATCCGTTATATTTTTAATATAAAAATTATGTTCATATAATTCAAATGCAGATATTCAGGTTTATTTGGTTGGAACTTGGAAACTCAAAAATATATAAATTGATTAAAAGAATGAATAACTCGAATACATGTAATTTGAACTGTGATTTCAATGTTTCTTGTCTGATTTAAAAGTTATACACTCCTAAAAGTCCTATCGGACTTTTTGTTATGCGGGCCGGCCTTTTTCTAGACAAAGTTTGGCCTGAGATTTATTGTTGCACGATGAAGTTTGGAGTTTGGACCCAAATAATTAAAAGAAAATAAATTCTCTAAATATTTCTAACCTTAATTAGTGATTGTGAGATCTACTTTTGCATGGATGGATTAATATGTATACTGAGGAAAATAATTGACAAGTATGGTTTCTGCTATTAATATAAAAGTAATTGGAATTAATGTACGTTTGATAACAACTCCACTGTCCGCAAAAATCGGTAAATAAAGTTGATGGACATCTAGACTTAGTGCATGAAAATTAAGGATGGTAAAAGAGACGAGTTTGAATAATAATCATGTAGGAGTACATCTAGACTTAATAATCATATAGGAGTACATTCGCACATACGTGCTAGGCAATATTATCTGTTCATTCTTATTCTTAATTTTGGTCTTTTATGAATTATATCGAGTTTTATTATAAACTTATGAGATACCGTATAATGAAATGTTAAGATGCTTAATAGCATATATTCAACACACATTTATAATAAGTAAAAAATAAAAAGGTATAGTTACATATAATATAAATGTTAAGTAAAATAAATTAAAAAATAAAATAATTTTGAGTATATAATTAGGTAAACGAGTATGCTTAATCGGGTAACCGGGTTGCGTAAACGGGTATTCTATGCAATCTCATACGCGCACCATACCAGTCCCATACTCATAAACAAAATAAATTTTAACCCAATAACCGGACCCATACTCGCTTATCGAATCTAATCCTACTTATTGAATCTTATTCCCGTCCCAGATGTATTGGTTTTATGTATCCCTATCGGGTTCGGATTTGATTACTATTTCTGATGAAAATAAACAGACCGTTAGAAGTGTCAACGTGATTGTCCCGGTAGGCCTTTTCCTCCACGCTGCAACCCAAGTCACTACATCAAATTCATAGGTTTCTATAGCAACAAAAATTAGAGCACATAAATATAAATATAAATAATATATAATATATGTAAAGATGTAAGTAGTTAAATTACTAATAAAATCTTAAATAATTACTTAAATAATAGATTTCCTATCCCCATTTTCAATTTTTTACACATGCAACGTGACACCATCAAGACGAATATATCCCTGACAAAACCGCCATACTCATCTTTCTTTTACTTCAAACTTCAAACATATCCACGTGTCACCACTCCCTCACTCCACGTAACCCCCTTCCAACCGCCGTCTTCACCCCACCGTCATCCACCGCACCACCACCATCAAAAGCCTCATCCCCAATTCAAAATCCCAAACAAATCATTCAATCAACCAATCAAATAATAATAATAATAATCATGAAGCTCTACGTGTATGTATTGGAGTGTAAAGATTTGACAGTTGAACAATCTTTTGTGAAACTCAAAGTTGGAAAGATGAAATCAAGAACAAGGGTTTTGAAGAAGACAAAAAACCCAATTTGGAATGAGGAGTTTGCGTTCAGAGTTCGTTCGTTGGATGATGATGAGCTTGTTGTGTCTGTTTATCATCATAATGACGATGAAGGTGATGAAGAAGAAGGTGATGAAGAAGAAGATGATGAATCCAGTGGGTTCTTTAAGAAGAGGTATAGGGATTTGATGGGTCGGGTTCGGATCCCCTTGTGGTCTGTTGCTGCTGAAGAGAATCATCAGATGCAACCCACTTGGTTTTCGGTTGAAGATCGCAAATCAATGAAGAAAGAATGTGGTTAGTATTTTGTGCTCTTAATTATATGTTTTTTTATTATTATTATCACGATTAGGAGTGGATTTAGGGTTGTTTAACGAGCTACCGGAGCCGTGCAAATTGGATCAAACGCGACTTGACTCATTAAAATTAGTAGCCAATGACCTATTTAGAAATGCCCTCTTAAGAATTAAAAAGCTACTAAACAGTCTTTTAATATTTAGAAACTTAAATTTTGATCGGCTCGTTAAAGGCTTGAACTAAACTCGTATCTTTTAGATTTTAATTAAGAATATTAAGTTTTGCACATATACATAGTTATCTAAATACATTTAGGAGAAAATTGCATACATATGAAATCTTCTGATGAAGAGTTTTCTAGCTACACAATTTTTCAAGTGGAATGAATTAAGAAAATAGTCTGGCAGAATCATATGATTATACGACTAGAGAACAGATAACTAAGAAAGATAGAAAGGGAGAATCAACCGGGACCTTGCCCTTACTTTAGCTTTAAGAATCAATCTAGACTTCGGAGCTCAGCTTAGGAAGAAGCTCAAGGAATGTTGAGTTAACCTCGGGAGTTTTTGTCGGCCCACCATCTTCTCTGTCGATAGTGGTGTTAGAAATGATTAATGTCCAACCCAGGAACAACAGGGTTTATTTATTCTGCAATTGGGCTTGTTTAAAAACTAAAATAGAACTATAAATGCATGACTGAGAGAAGAAATAAAATTTGATTCGATCATATGGAAGGACCCTTCTTTCGTATGAATACTCCTAAAAAGACTAGCTGGAAGGCCTTTTTATTAGTAAGAGAAAAGTGCTCACCAGAAGGAAGCGAAATCAATGCAGTCGTCAATCTCCTAAACCCACGGAGAATAACTGACTTTGCACTGCTAACTTCACTTCTTCCCACAAAAGGAAGAGACTTAGCTACTAGTCTGAAAGCCCGAAGCTAAAGGAAAATTTGATCAAATTACACATTTGATCTCTGACTTTGAAAGTTGCTAAGATATTTTAACTCTTCGTGTAGTCAATGCAAGCTTGGTCCCTAATTTTTTTTTAAATTACAAAGTTAGTTTAAACTTTTATATGAGCGTTGCACTTTTGGTCTTTAAAGATATATTTAAAAGCTAGTCCAAATTTTATAATATATAGAAACTAAATAAATTTGATGTCGAGCACCAAATGTGCAACAACTACAAAAATTTGAACTAATATTGTAATTTTTAAAATGTGAAAGACCAAATATGTAATTCGATCAAACCATAGGGATCATTTATGCAATTTTTTTTGAATTCAACACGAGACAACAAACTTATATGACTCAAAATTTGAGTTTAATTAGATAGACTAAGATCAAACTAGTTAACTCTTATTTAAGTTGTAACTTATATTGGAATTTAGTATTTGCGCACGAAATGAGCAAGCCAACATGTGACTTTATTTTGGCTTGAGCTCGTTTCTATGAAACAAGCTAGACTTTGTGAACTGACCAGTTTCGAACGAGCTTCTAGTCACAATCTTTTATAATAGTGCTAATTCATGATAATTTGCTAAGGTAAACAATAAAATATTTATTAGAATTTAGTCATACGAATAGTTCTTGTGATACATCTAGATATATGAATAGTTCTTGTGATACATCTAGATATATGAATAGTTCTTGTGATACATCTAGATTTTTATTTTGATCTTTATTCTTGGGTATAAGTTGTGATCAATAGTTGAGACAAAATTAATAGTTTTAAATCTTTGATCGATCCTTAAAATCAATTAACATTACATTAATTTTGGTTGTTAAATTTACGTGAAATGAAAAACATAAAAGAAATAATAAATATCTAAATACCTATGACGCCCCCTGTTAAAACTTAAAGTTAAAAAAAACAAAAACAAAAAACAAAATCGTCAATGTATAAAATTTGTGGGCCTGGCACTACAATCAACACAATCACCTCCTTAGTCCTTACATATATCCACTCACCCAATCACCACGGACCACATGTACCACATTTTATATTTTTCATTTTAACAAAAAGGGTTGGACTTATATAAAGCCAAATTTATTGGTCGTCAACATAAATCCGGTCGCTATAGGATTGTATTCTTGTGAGGAACTTGCAAGTTTGTATGATTCATTTCAAATAATCCTTTGTTAAAAATCTTTTATCCTTCTATATAACTGATAGTGCAAAGGTGGGTGGATATATGATATATCAATCAAAAAACCAATAAACGTTTAAAATCATGAGACCAAACATGACCCGTTAATCCAATTTTCCAAACATGTCAAATGGGTAGTCGGGTTGACTGGTAACCAAGTTGTGAATGTGTTAATCTAGTTGCTAAGAATTAAATAGGTTATTTAGGTCGTAAACATGTTGATAGGTCACCTGTTTGGTTAAACAAGTTACTAAACATGACATGTTTAATTTAAATTAAATCAACTCAAACATGACTCATTTATTAAACAAGTTAGATATAACAACTTAAACCTAATTATTTTTAAGTCGTATAAGTCCGTGTCTGAAATTGGAACCCATGTCGTATGCATGCTTGTAGACTTTTTGTTTGACATATTAAATCCTTTGATATTTAAAAGCTTAACCATAAAGTCCCAAGATTTTGTTTCTAACAAAAGAAATCCTTCTTTTCATAGTTATATCCATCTACTTCTTATAATAGATCGGAAAAATTATTAATTTTGCGTAGTTGATGTAAGCAATGTTTTTAGAAAACCAGATCGGACGTCGAACCAGACACCTTACTGGTTTGGTGGTTGAACAGGTTGGACCAAATTTAAGAACCGGTATGATGTCATAATTATATATATAGTAATCGGTTCCCTGTTCGACCACCGATTCAGGACGAATTGGCCAGTCAAACCCTTCGAAAACGAATTGATGTGAATGGTTCGGCCACATCTCCGATTCCCGGTCGGACTGGTTGGACCGGCTAGTCTGATCCAGTCTCAATAACAAGATATAAGTCCCTAAACTTCATATAAGGACATTTGTTAACTTTTAACAGTTTGAAGATGTGATCATTCAAAAACATAAAATCTGTGGAGTTTTGCGCGAGTTTTTTATCCGCCAGTAGTCCCAACTCGGTTGCCTTTTAATTCTGAAAAAAGAATACTACACCAGCTTTAAAATTATCCAATAATTGTCTCTTCATGTTGTTAATAATATGTTTTCAGGTAAGATTCTTCTTGCTCTTTCGCTACAGGGGAGAAACCAAGATATATCCGATGGCAATCACTTCCTCTTACAACCGCGCATCACTGATCACTATATTGACAAATCTGATAGCCGACAAAGCCCGTCACACGATTCAAACGCCTCTAAATCACCACGAAAGGTGATAAAGTCCATTACCAGACGATTCGAGAAGCTTTTTAATAAACACAGTGATTCCTCCGTTGTAGATGACTCATCTGACTTGCCAACAACTTCATCCGACAATGGTGAGTCAACCGATGAACCTCCTATAATTACCACCTTTGAAGACTCGATGGAAACGATGGAGTCAATAATTGACCAAAAGGAAATGCCCAAAAATCTACAAGGAGGGGTTCTTATTGATGCAACATATGCAGTACCACCTAAGGATCTCAATCATTTCTTATTTGCACCCGGTTCACAGTTTATGAAAGATTTAGCAGCGATTCAAGGTACAACAGACGTTCATGAGAGCCCGTGGGCATGGGAATCTGGTCCAATGTCAACGTTGACCCGTGGTGTTACTTATACGAAAGGCGCAACTAAATTGGTCAAAGCTTCTAAAGTTACCGAAGACCAAACTTACGTTAGAGCAAATGGGAAAGAATTCGCTGTTTTTGTAGGTGTGGATACTCCTGATGTCCCTTATGGG
This sequence comes from Flaveria bidentis, assembly GCA_018326385.1. Lineage (NCBI taxonomy): Eukaryota > Viridiplantae > Streptophyta > Magnoliopsida > Asterales > Asteraceae > Flaveria > Flaveria bidentis. The sequence goes on from BJCM01099707.1 coordinate 10,943, forward strand.
ACTACCTTTCGAGTTAAATTATTGTACAAGATAATGCAAGGACCCGAGATTAAAGGAGATGAAACGTCACGGATTATAGTTTCTTGGGGGATTGATTTTCATCAAAGCACAATGATGAAGAGTATGATCGAGCATGGAGCTAAGCAAGGAATGAAGGAGAGTTTTGAGCAGTTTGCGGGATTGCTTGGTCAAACATTCAAGCCTGTCAATCAGTTGACTGTATTAGACAAAAGTCAAACTTTGGCGACGTTGCAAAATGAGCATGAATCGGATTGGGGTTTAGCGGTGCGGTATTTTTGTAACTTCACTGTGGTCTCCACTGTTTTTATGGTTCTCTATGCTTTTGTTCATATGTTACTATGCGAGCCGACTCGAGTTCAAGGTTTAGAGTTTAATGGTCTTGAATTGCCGGATAGTTTTGGCGAACTTATCACATGTGGGATAATTTTTTATCACTTGGAACGTGTTTATGTCATGGCTTCACATTTCGTGCAAGCGAGACTGCGTAGAGGTAAAGTTGTCCTCATCGTCACGTTATAGATTTGTGTTTTGGAATGTAATTATTGTGACTTGTAGTCACAATATTATGTTTTTAATGTTTGCATAAGCAAATTTAACTCGTAATTTACCTAATTACTTGAGGTCCAAAATTTTGATTTTGATAGGAAATGATCATGGTGTCAAAGCTCAAGGTGAAGGGTGGGTGCTTACGGTTGCAATCATCGAAGGAACCAATTTAGCGCCATTGGATTCTTCGGGTTTCTCAGACCCGTATGTTGTGTTGACATGCAATGGGAAGACGAGAACTAGCTCTGTCAAGCTTCAAACACTCGATCCTCAATGGAATGGTAAAATTATTCGTTTTATGTTTTTGTTTGATTTTTAATTCAGTTTTTCATCATAATTGAATGATATCAGTCATTTGTTGAAATCTTGTAGAGATACTCGAGTTTGATGCCGCAGAAGAACCCCCGTCGCTGTTGGATGTTGAAGTTTTCGACTTTGATGGTCCCTTTGGTCAAGCAGCGTCACTTGGGCACTCTGAGATTAGATTCGTGAGACATACATCAGAAGAATTGGCGGACATGTGGGCCCCACTCGAAGGAAGACTCGCAAAGTCTTTACAGTCGAAGTTGCATTTAAGAATATTCTTGGATAACAACAATGGAGTCGAAACGATTAAAGAATACTTAACAAAAGTCGAGAAAGAAGCTGGGAAAAAGGTACTAGATTATATATATCTCAAGTGTTTTGTGTTTTCGAATTTGGACATAAGGTGATTTTGCTTTTTATGTCGACCCGTATTGATCTCTTATCCAAGCCTTCTGAGTTCTGACCCGTGTATTTTGCCAGCTAAGTCGTGTAAATCTAATAGCGTTAACTACTTGACAGCTCAACGTGAAGTCGCCTCATAGGAACTCGACGTTTCAGAAGCTTTTTAGCTTGCCACCGGAGGAATTTCTTGTTAGTGATTTCTCGTGTTCTCTAAAAAGAAAACTGCCGCTTCAGGTACTTACAACTAACAAGAACATTAACAAAACCTGACTATAAGTTTGTTTTTAACATGTGATTGTTTCTTATCTCATATTCATAGGGACGACTCTATGTATCTTCAAGAATTGTTGGGTTTTACGCAAACTTATTTGGGCACAAAACAAAATTTTCATTCTTGTGGGAAGACGTTGAAGACATTCATATTCATCCCCCGACACTGGCATCTGTTGGGAGCCCGATACTTGTCATGGTTCTGCTCAAAGGTCGAGGTGTAGATGCTAGGCATGGTGCAAAGTCTCAAGATGAAGAGGGCAGACTCCATTTTTATTTCCATTCATTCGTGTCATTTAGTTCTGCTAGCAGGTAAATATAAATAAAAACGGCATCATATCTCTTAACTGTTTAGTATGATAATATTTAATCATGATTTTGTGCGTTTAAGGACGATAATTGCGTTATGGAGAACAAGATCATCAAGCCCGGATCAAAAAGGAGACAACTTTGAGGATAAAACGGTCACACATCAAGATCAACAAGAACAAGATAAGAAGTTTTCGCGTGAAGACGTTGCTTCCCATTTGGTCGTTGAAGATGCAAAAATGTCAAAGATCTATTCGGAAGAACTTCCTATCAATGTGAGTACTTTGAAAACACTAGTAAGTTAGGTTGATTGTCCTCGAGGGTACATCCTAGTAGTTAAGTGGTGTGTCCCACACCAAAAGATCAGGGATATAATACCGTGAGATGCAGTGTGAGTAGGGTTGCAAACCAACCAAACGAACACGAATAATGCTTTGTTTGTGTTCGTTCGTTAAGAAATAACTTGTTCATGAACTATTCACGAACACTTACCGAACGAGATTCTTTGTTCGTATTCGTTCATTAAGAAATTGAACATGTTCATCAACTGTTCACGAACTGTTCACGAACTGTTCACGAACTGTTCACGAACTGTTCACGAACTGTTCACGAACTGTTCACGAACACTTACCGAACGCAAATAAACACAAACAAAAGTAAATTAATACAAACAATTATTTATCAACATAACAAACACAAAGAAACTAATGAACACAAACTGATACAAATGATTATAGATTTATTTTAAAATAAATTTACATTTTATTACAAACATTACATAAAATCAATAAAAAATAAATAAGTACTTAACATAAATATAAAAAAAATGTTTGATATAATAGTCATAAAAATAACTAAACAAAAATTAAGAATATAAACGAACACATTAACGAACATAAATAAACACATTAACGAACATAAATAAACACATTATCGAACGTTCACGAATGGACATTAACGAACATAAACAGACATATTATCAAAACAACCACGAACATAAATGAATGAGCGCAACTTGTGTACGTGTTCGTTCGTTTAACTAAATAAACGAAATTTCTTGTTCGTGTTCGTTCATTTACTACACGATCGAACATAAACGAACTTTCCACTGAACGGTTCACAAACTGTTCACTGAACGTTCAGTTCGTTTGCAACCCTAAGTGTGAGTGTATTTAGTAGGAATCCTTAAAACAATGTATCTTGACTTTGATTTTTGACTTATAGGTGGAGTTGGTTATGGGTATCTTTGAAGGAGGAGATTTGGAGCATAAGGTTATGGGAAAATTGTGTCGTTTGAATTACAACACAACGCATTGGGAACCCGTTACAGGTCGTTCTGATATGATAGAAAGACGATTAAGTTGGAAGTTCAACAGACGAGCGTCAAGTTTTGGCGGTGATGTGACGTGCACACAACAAAAGTCACCGATTGCTGGCGGGAAAGGGTGGAGCGTGAACGAGACTATGTCTCTCCATGATGTGCCATTTGGTGATCACTTTTACGTAAGTTTCACCGCGTAAAAATCACTTAGGATTATAGTTTCTCCAATTGGCCATGATGGTGTTAACTTTTAACTATGGTTTGACAATGCAGGTTCAGGTCAAGTATGAGATCGTTGATAGCAGACCGGGGTGGTGCGCGTGTGAAGTTTTCATCGGGGTCATGTGGCTCAAAAGTTGCAAATTCGAGCAACGAATAACTCAAAACGTGGCGGTGAAGTTTGGTGATTGGGTGCGCGAGATGTTCGAGCTGATTGAAAGAGAGGCTCTGTTGGCAGTTGGTGGTCTTGGTTGATGATTTTGTGATAGAAGATTGTAACTTGTTGTAGTAGTTTATAGCTTCTTTTTTGTGTTTTGAAATGTAAGAATTGTTTTGTCAATTTTTTAACAATAAAGGGTCCATTAAAAGTATAGTTAATTCCATAGGTATCTTTTGTTAATGTATTTATTGTTGGTATTTTGTATAAGCTCTTCTAGTCATATAGTGGTGATCAAACTTCAATAATGTACACTTATGAAAGTGCCTATGGTTTAGTGGTATTTAGGTGTGTATGAAAGAGTTTCGTAGTTACAATAATGTAGTGTTAGAACTGTCATTTCAGATGCAATTTATTTCATGCTAGTAGCATTAAATGCATCAATATACAGAGATAATTTGTCTAAACGATACAGTAATATGAAATATAATATATGGTCAAACTCCAAACAATGTTTATGCATTAAATAACTAGATTCATTTTATATCAAACTAGTTTTGAGAATGAAAATAATTAAAGATTCAAAATGAAAAAAAGATGAAGAAGAAAATACATGTTTCAGGTCTGTGAAATACCGTATTTAGAAGTCCATTTACGCCAAATAATTTGAATACACACTTATAGTTAGGGTTTGTGTATTGATTTTGTTCTAATCAAAAGATTGGTTTTTGTTGGACCTTTTTTTTTGGATCACACATTGTAGGAATTGATTTTCATTGGGACGACATCCTAGCACGTTGTTCATTTTGGTCATGAATCGTGAGTCACTACAGCTAGATTCCTTTCTCTTGCATTAATCATTTATTACAAAATCAGATGGTGATTGATATTACATTCTAGGTTATGTTCTTTTTTGGTATTTAAAATTGTGAAGTCAATACACTTTAGTTTTAACAGCATCCTAATTGTATTCTTTTTCAGTTTTTAAAATCATGAAGTCTACTTATCATGAGTTGTATTCTTTTTCAATGTTTGAAATCAGGAAGTCAATACATCTTGATGGTGTGTTCTTTTTGTATAATCATAGTCATTATAATTGAATTTGTTAGTCATGCAATTGTCTTTCAAAACAAACTTTGAAACATGTTATGTGTATGTAGCGTTTTTCAAATATGATAAATAAATTAGCTTATACATAATGTTACTAATTCTAAAACCTTTATATGACCACTTGTCTCTTATACCGTACTTTTGTATCTTTTTGTTTTCTTAGTTAATTGCAATATAGATTAACTTTAGTTTAATTTCAGTCAATTAACTTTAAAGTTTGAAATTTTACTTTTTAAATATATAATAGATTGAAAAAAAGAGAAATTCTAACTAACGGAGGGTCATGGCAATCTTTTGAAAATAGCGGAACCCTTGCAATCCCATTGATATGACATGATCATACTTATATTTAATTCTAATACTAGTTTCAATATAGTGTAACGTCAAATTAGCAAAAGTGTATAACACATGTGAAATATATGGAGGTTATCATTTGTGACTGATGCTCGATTCCCATACCTAGTAAGTTTCGATTATTATTTATAGGAACTTTAGTGATGGATTAACGACGGAGTCGCACCGCAAATCATCATCATCGACAAACAATTAAAAAGTCTCTGGGAAATCTTATCTTTAAATGAGTAACAGATTACTGGGACTATTTGTTGGAAAATAGTTTGCATAAACAACGACCTAATTTGGATTTTACCAGCATTTGTCTTCTCTTGATAATTCATCGATAATAACATCTTATTCCTAATTTAGGCTGTTTGTTGGTATTTCCCAATAGATTACCATCAGTGGGATTCATAGCCCCATCAATGATACTCATTGTTCTAGTTGTGTGATTAGAAAAAAATTAAACATATAAATTCTGGTTGTTTTGTAGAACCCCGAGTTTTATGAATTTAATCTAAAAGAAACTTTTTCCAAGGCAACAAAAAATTTAATACTTCGTAATGTATCTTTATACTCCAATGCAAGAGTAATTAAGAAATACACGTGACAATACCGTATTCATTATCATTAAAATGTTTTTGCTTCTATCTCCTATTTAACAATTACTATAATTACTAATATTTTTTACTTGATTTCTTTATAAACTAAAAATAGTTTGTAATAAATTAAGAAAGAGCTCTTTTATTCATTTTAATAATGTTATTATAAAGAAACGATTTTTTTATAAAATAAGAGTTTTTTCTAAAACATTAAAAAAATAAAATACAAAATATTTTAAAATTAGTATTTTTAAAAAGTAAAATATTTATAATTAGAAAATAATTAAAATTGTGAGTTATAATAATAAAATTTTGATAAAATGCTTTGTTTTAAAACAAATTGTTTTTAGGACGATCTAGTCACAGGTTTTAACTCCTCGGTGAATGAAAGATTTGTCCCCAAGCTGGTAGTACTCTTGACGCTAGAGGTGATTGGGGTTGGGGCTCTTGGTGGACTTCGATTGTAGAGGCCTCTGACGTTGTTCTTTCACTCCTATTTCCTCATAAGTGGGTGTTTAGTTTTTTAAGCAAAAATATTTAAAAAGTTGATATAATAGTTTATTATTTATATTCCTTACTCATACATAATTTCATTCATATATTATCTTATAATATCGTCTTATAATTAATAATTTTTTATTTTATTTATTTAACTTTTATAATACACGGGCTACTAAAACTAATTGTATAGCTAAATTTGGACAGATATTTTATATTCGTCTAGTAGGAGACACACGTTTTCAAAACATTGATTATTTTGTTCATGGAAATGTTATTTTCATTACAAAATTTCAATGGTATTAGCCACTCAGATTTAATTTATTTTTACAGTTAGTACAACAAATTATTAATCAAACTAGTTGTAATGCTTCGAAGCGCGTTGCGCGTCTTGGAAATGGATAAAACCAACGCCCAGACAACCCATCATCACAGAAACAAGTTAATTGTTTCATCACATCACAAACCGACAAGTTATATTGGAAAGAACGCAATCGTTAAAGAGCCACTCAAACTAAATACTTCTTAAACCGAGGCTCAGAGATAAACGTATATTATTTTGATCATCATGTTTTTATCATCATAGCCTTTTTTTAAGGGAGTTACAATCTGTTCTAAAGAACCAAAATAACCAAAAGTGCATGGGGGTTAAAAGAACATAATTTACCTCTAAGACACCTAAACCAAACCAAATCAAAGTCATTAAAAGTTTGCTTCAAAATGTTCACAAAGTTTGGCTTAAATCCATTAAGAATCTTTGCAGGATCGTTGAAGAGGTTCAGTTACAACACAACAACACAATGAGGAGATTAACTAAACTTAATCAAACAGTGAACTGGATTAACCACAATAAGACACTAAGAACACAAGTAATGTAAGAGACAGAACACAAGTATATGGTTTTCAAGAATGCAGTATATTGCTTTCTCTATGTTCTATTACAAGTGTTATAAAGCATATTAGAATGATACAAGAACATGACATACTTATACTACATCCTACGGCCGGCTATACTTTGAAAGCCAGCTGGATACAATTGACTAGACACAAACAAAATCAATTGTAGAGTCAAAAGGCAGATTGCCTTTTAACTAGTGACTATGACATGCCATAGTTCACATCCTTATCTATTA
>BJCM01099713.1:0-14234 GCA_018326385.1 Flaveria bidentis
CAAGAAGCTCATTTTCTTCCTCCTTCATCACGTTTTTCAGCAGCATACAATAGGTAGTTTGTATGTCATTCTTTGTTTGTTATTTGTTGTTGATAGCTAGTTCAAACACATATAAATGATCCTTATGTTCTTGGGTTTGTTGTTGTTATGAAATGAACCTTATTTTTCAGATTACAAATGAACATATTAAGGTTTTAATCCGCTACGTTTTCATAGTTTAAAATGGTTAAACTACTTTGATATGGTCCAATAAACCCAACATTATAAATAATGTCCATGAACAAAATATCCTTATAAGTTATTCTTACTCACATACAATTTATTTAGAAAATCCATTATCTAAATTGGTGTATTTATTTAATTGCATGATCATATCATCAAATAAATATTTATATTGGTGTTTGCTAAGCTTGTTATTTGGTATGACCTGACTTGGATCATTACGTACTAACCACATCAATATTCTATGTGTCTTGGGCATAAAGAATCCAACAATGATGTTTTTATAATTTTGTTAGACATGTTGGATTTTTGAGATTTGCATGTGTTGTATGATGATTTAATGTTTCATGATGACTTGGGTGGATGACGTGATACGCGTGGATAATGTGTATGATATTCATGTATGATAAGTTGTTATGCTTAATTAAATGATATCTCAATAAATACGTCACCAATGGGTCGAACGGGTCAACTAGGTTAACATAGAGTTGTTAAGTTTTTTGTGTACACGTACTTGTGTACTTGTGTGTTCTTGGTAACCTTTGAAGGGTTGTCTTTCCATCCATCATTAGTTTTCTTTGTTATTGTCGTTTCACACCAGGTGAGTTCATGCCCCAATTTTTATACACTCTCTTTTGGGGTCGATAGCATACTTATTACAAATGCTTTATTACTATAAGTTGTGTATCGTTTAACATAGTGCATCATGCCTTAAAAGTCCTCACACTTTTGGATCGTTAATAATGGTAACTTGCAGGAAATTTTAGGTAGTACTACTGGGTTTGACAAGCCCAACCTGTACGACTTGAGGTCAAACGGGTGCAAAATTGTCCTAAACACAAACATTGTCACGACTTGGTAAGTCATGACGGGAGGCAACAAATGTAACATAGTCAACTGCTATTGCAAAATCACTATTGTTATTACTTGTGAATATAGACTACCAATCTATTTCAATGCACTTCATATGTTATACAATTATTATTGTTTATGTTTAATGCAAACTCTTTCACCAACTATTGTGTTGATATTTTTAGTATGCTATTCTAAGGTCGTTAAGTCCAGTTGCCATTAGGATCACATCACGGGTCCAGAATGCATACTAAGACTTTTATGTTTATACTTTGGGTATGTCTTATTTACAAAACACTTCCGCATAGTTTCTTTTAATAGTTTGAACTTTAGTATGTTTTATTTTAAATGTGGCATATAGTGTCGCTTTGAGTAACTAGTGTCTGTGATCTTGGTTTGTGCACAAGCCTAGTGGTAAAATTGCGCACGTGAATTTTGATGTTGTGACATCATCGTCTGGCCAAACTTTGCACTTGTGCATTCCACCACATGAGTGTCATACCCTCAAGAGTCCCTATGGCATATTTCACTTGGTCTACCGTTGGATAGTTACATTTTGCGAAGACCGACTGGGTCTTCTCAAAACACCTTACAAGCCCTATAGCTCCCTCAACTCCACCATAGGTGTGGGCTTACAATCCATGAACGCCTTTTATATCCATGTAGGGAGTCCTGTTTTCAATGATTTAGATTGTTTACTCAATCCAAAGGATTGACCATCTAATAGAATATTTACATAGCTGATGACCGGGGACATCGTTTACCACCAACTTGAGCAGCTTGAACGTTCACCACTGCATGTACGTGTTGGTTGATTAAGGCCACTAACTTGGTCAGAGTCATGTTTACAATACCGGTGCCACGTCCACCGCCACGTCCATAGCCACATCCACGTCCTCTACCACGACCGTCCATATTTCACTTTACATTCACAAATAAAATAATAAGTAAGATCCAACATATTAATCTCATTGAAGTATAGTAAATAATAAGAAATAAGGAATTTTCACTGTAGATACATGTGTAACTAGTTTAGGAGCTCAAATGTAAAATGTCTTTCATATATGTAATAGAATGGGTACTGGATGAAATATATTTTGTGGTTATGCTTATAATGTTGAATATTTAATTGCTTAATATTTGATGACGTATGATTGAAGTAACTATATAGGTTTGTGGTTGTTTATATAGTTCTTAGTCAAGAATGGTTGAGAAATATGTTTAAACTTAGTCATGTGAAGTTCTTATGTGAATGGCCCATGCTAATGGACCATATGCATTAACAACTTCATGCTAATGAACCAGTCGTATGACTGAACCAGGAGATAGATCAGTAGCATGATTGTGACATGAGATTGACTCAGTCGCATGACTGAACACTCAGTCGTGCGGATGGATCAACCGCATGAATCAGTCGCACGACTGAACCATGCTAATGGTTTAATCGCACGAATGAGAAAACCTAACCTATAAATACCACTTGATTCGTGGAAGAACGGAACAATTCGAATCCCTATGTACTAAATCATACCCTAGCCGTCGAGAGACTTCACAGTACCTGTTCCAAGTTCATAGATCGCACTAAATCATTTGCAATCCAGGCTATTATGTAACCTAATAATGAGGTGGGAAGAGCTAAAGAAGTTAGTGATTGAGGAGTTTTGTCCTCATAGGGAGATAGATAAGGTTGAGAGAGAGTTCTTACAGCTAGAGGCGGGAACAATGACGCACTAGCAGTACACCACCAAATTCAACGAAATGGCACGGCTGGTGCCACATCAGGTGAAACCTCTCTCGAGAAAGATCAAGAGGTATATTCAGGGCTTGCCAGCAGACATTCGCAGGCATATGATCGTCGCCTGAACGAGCACTTTTAGGTCAGCGGTTGACCTAGATGGGAGGCTGTATGATAAGCGGGAGGTGGTGGTGGCTAAGGTGAACAAGAAGCATGGTGGTGACCAGAACTTGAATGGGAAGAGGTTTGGTCAGGGTGGTGCCCCGACGAACAACAAGAGTGCACGGGTGGATGATCGGCGTGCGGTCACATCTGGTGCAGGATCGAAGAAATATGGTAAATGCGGGAAGGAGCATTCGAGAGAATGCAAATTGGGGTCAAATGTGTGCTTCAAATGTGGGAAGCCTGGACATATGGCTAGATATTGTGGAGTTGTAAGGTGCTATAACTGTGGAGAGAATGGCCATCTGAGCAGGGATTGAAAGAAGCCAAGGGCTGAAAGTTTGGGAGCGAAGAAGGCTGGAGGAGAAGGGCAAAGGGCAAGCGCCTGAGCTTTCACGATGACTCGGGAGGAGGCTAGGACAGACCACGATGTGGTGCCAGGTACGTTTCTAGTAAACCAAACTCTTGCATGTGTGTTATTTGATTCTGGTGCTAGTAGGAATTTCATTTATGTTGCCTTTTGTGCTAAGCTACCCATTAGGAGTAGAAGTATTGATGAGCCCTTTGATGTAGAAACTACCATAGGTAAGTCTACCAGGATTTCTGAGATGATAGAAAGTTGTGATATAGAACTAGACGGTCATAAGTTTCCTGTTAGACCGTTCGTGATGAACTTAGGCGGTTTCGATGTAGTCCTAGGAATGGATTGGTTGGCGGACTACGAAGCGAACGTTGTGTGTCGCAAGAAGATATTGCGATTGATATCGCTTGACGGGAATACGGTGACGGTTTATGGTGATCGATTCACGACAATCCCAAAGGTGATTTCGATGGTGGTGGCGGGAAAGTGCATGAGGCGTGGATGTAGTGCCTACTTGGCCTATGTAAAGGACGTGGATACGCCAACATCACAACTAACCGACGCACCGGTGGTTTGTGACTTTCGAGATGTGTTTCTCGAAGACTTACCAGGAGTGCCATCGGACCACGTGATCGAATTCCAAATCGACTTGATACTGGGTGCCCAACCTGTAGCTAAGGCATCATATCGGTTGGCTCCGACTGAGATGAAGGAACTAATGGAGTAACTACAGGAGTTGCATGATAAGGGATTCATTAGACTGACTATCTCTCCTTAGGGTGCTATGGTCTTATTCGTAAAAAAGAAGGATGGTAGTGTGAGGATATGAATAGACTACCATGAGCTGAACAAGATAACGGTGAAGAATCGGTACCCATTACAGAGGATTGATGATATGTTTGATAAGCTCCAAGGTGCCAGTTGGTTCTTGAGGATAGACCTTCGATCTAGCTACCATTAGTTGAAGGTGAAAGTGCAGGATATTCCTAAAACAACTTTTTGCACGCGTTATGGACACTATGAGTTTATCGTGATGTCTTTTGGTTTGGCCAACACGCCAACTGCTTTTCTGGACTTGATGAATTGAGTATGTCGGTTGATGTTAGATAAATCAGTGATTGTGTTTATTGATGATGTCTTGATTTATTCGAAGAGCAAGGAGGAGCATGTCGGTCACATTTAAGAGGTGTTGGAGACGTTGAGAAGGGAGAAGTTGTATGCCAAGTTCTCCAAGTGCGTGTTCTGGTTGCAAGAAGTCCATTTCTTGGGTCATGTAGTGGATCCTGAAGGGATTATGGTGGACCCGGTAAAGGTGGAGGCGGTGATGCAATGGAAGTCACCATAGACGCCATCTGAGATTTGTAGTTTCTTGGGTTTGGCTGGCTATTGTAGGAGGTTCATTCAAGACTTCTCTATGATTGCTTCTCCACTAACCAAGTTGACCCGGAAAGATGTAAAGTTTGTATGGGTTCAAGCTCAAAAGAAGTCGTTTGAGGAGTTAAAGGCGAGGTTGACTCAAGCTCCCGTCTTGTTGTTACCCGATGGAAGCGAAGATTTGGTGGTTTATTCATATGCATCCTACTCGGGGTTGGGATGTGTGTTAGTGCAGAGAGGAAAGGTTATAGCCTACGCATCCCAATAGTTGAAAGTTCATGAGGTTAATTATCCTAAACATGACTTGGAGCTAGCAGCTGTGGTCTTCGCGTTAAAGACTTGGAGGCACTACTTATACGGGATGAAGTGCACTATATTTACTAACCACAAGAGCTTGAAGTTCTTCTTTGAGTAGAAAGATCTGAACGTGGTGATGGTTGGAGCTCATAAAAGACTACGATTGCGAGATCCATTACCATCCAGGCAAAGCCAACGTAGTGGCGGATGCCTTTAGCCGAAAGGAGATACCCGAGCTGATTCGGGAGAAGGCTTATCAGTTGATTATGACCTCTGATGTAGTGAATCTTGTCAAGGAGTTTCAAGATGAGACATTGAAAGAAGATCATCTTAGCTCTGAATAAATGAGAGGTCTGGTCGCGGAGTACGGTGATAACAAACTTGGTGTTAAACAAGATTCAGATGGATGTGGATTCCACATTTTAGGGATCTACGTGGGAAGATTATGGATGAAGCTCATAAAACTCCATACTCCATTCATCCTGGTGCCAAAAAGATGTATCAAGATATGAAGAAAGATTATTGGTGACCGGGTATGAAGCGTGACGTAGTGGAGTACATGAGTAAATGTCATGCTTGCAAGTGAAGGCGAGCATCAAAAGCCGTATGGAAAGATCCAACCTTTAGATATACCAGAGTAGAAGTTGGAGCACATCACCATGGACGTTATAACGAAGCTACCGCGTACCACGCGAGGGTATGATGCCATATGGGTGATAGTTAATCGTTTGATAAAGAGTGCTCACTTCCTACCGATTCGCGAGACGTATTCATCCAAGAGATTGGCGGATCTTTTCATTAAAGAGATTGTAACTCTTCATGGTGTGTTGATGTCTATTGTGTCCGATCGTGACACCCATTTTACATCTAAATTTCGGAAGAAATTCCACGATGTGAAGGGGACAAGGTTACATATTAGAACGGCTCATAATCCTCAGACGGATGCTCAGTCGGAAAGGACGATTCAGACATTGGAAGATATGCTTCGGGCATGCGTCATCGATTTCGAAGGAAGTTGCTTACCGTTAGCTGAGTTCTCATATAACAATAGCTATCATGCTAGTATTGGTATGCCCCCTTATGAGATGCTAATGATGACTTGACGTCTATATCTTTAAGTATGGTACTTGAAAAGGATGATGTTATTGAATGGCACTTAGTCATACATATTAAGGGTTGTAAACTGTTCTTAGGTGGTATTTACTGCTTGCATCAATCTTCTATGAATCTTGTGCAAGTGGGAGATTGTTGGATCTTGTATGCCCAAGACACATACAAGATTGATGTGGTTAGTATGATATGATCCAAGTCGGGTCATACCCAATAACAAGCTAAACGAACACCAATATATGTTTATTTGTTGATGAGATCATACAAATAAATATCGACACCTATTTAGAAAATTGGTTTTCTAGAACTTTGCTTTGTAAAAGAACAATGTTATATGGATAATTTGTTCATGAGAATTTTATTTGTTTCATTATTTAAGTTGGTTGAATAATGACAAATAAAAGTGTGTTAATGTTATAAAATTAAAATTAGGTTTTAATTTTATAAACTATTAACTTAAAAGAGTGCATTTTTACAAAAATTACAAAATGGGGGGAAACCCATTTTGTATCTTGACTTCGGCCGCCCACTTGGGTGTATGAGGGGTCTCGTTTGCCTTGAATACTTGACATTATTCATTCAAGAACTCTTCCATGAAAACACACCTTCTCTCACACACACTTAAGCAAAGAAAAACTCTCAACAAGGCTGGACATTATCGGATTTTCAGCTCCAATAAGGCTGAAATTTTCGGTTTTTAAAGGTCCCTTGGTGTAGAACTTTGGTGTGAAGCTCCCTAACTAGCTAGGTGTTTGAAGAGCTTGTGGATATTATAAGCTTGAGGTCTTCTCCTTTGAAGACTAGCAACTCATGAACATCATCCCCTTCATCTTATACATGTTCAACAACTTATACAAGAAAGGTTGTTCCTTTGTACACCCTATGGTTGTTGTTTTGTTTTGATAGCACACTATTTCACATATGTTTATTTGATCCTTGTTCTTGGGTTTTGTTTATGTTTTAAATGGTGAAAATATTCAGATTACTAACCATATCTTTAAACCTTATATCCGCTGCATTTTCTAGTTTAAATGGTTAAACTAAGTGTTTTACATGTGATAAAAACCCAACACCGTAGTTGTTCATACTTGTGGGAACAAGTATGAAGGTAAAACTATTATGAACTTGGATTGGTAGATATTCATATGGATGAATATAGAGCAAAAGGTTGCTGCAAAAGTTCATAGATATTTGTGGGATGCAAATATTGGACTGACCTGCATCTCAAACATTATTACATGGAATCTTCTTGATTGATCATAAGTATATTTGAGTAAAGGCGAACATCATTTGGTATCCTCTGACCTGAGATACATATTGGGTCTTGATATTTACCAATTGTTATACATTGACTTAGTTCTTCGTTGTTCTGAAACATGGCAGTACACAAGTCTGAGTTCAGGTATGATATAAGGTAAACGTGAGAGACATATGTAGTCAAGATGGGATTTGTCCCTCTTATTCGTTGAGAGTAAGATGTCTAAGGCCTGATAAAGTTAAATTAATGGAGAATGATCACTCTGTGTCTCTAGGATATAACATGACATATGTAACAAAAGGATAGATGATTGATTCACCTAAAACATGTCGAGTATGGTACTTGAAGTGGATGATGTTTTTGAATGGCACTAAGTCATAGGTATTAAGGGTAGTAAACCGTTGTTAGGAGGTATTTCCTACTTGCAACAATCTTTATTTGTTGATGAGATCATACAAATAAATATTGACACTTATTTATAAAATGGGTTTTCTAAAACATTGCTTTTGTGTATGAACAACATTATGCGGATAATTTGTTTATGAGATATTATTTGTTTCATTATTTAAGTGAGTTAAATAATTACAAATAAATGTGTTGATGTTATAAAATTAAAAGATGTTAGGATCGTGTACGAGACGTAGTACTAACTGATTTCCGTGTATACCAACTCAAATAGTGCGGAATCCTATTTGATTGGCAATCCAATCAGTGAGAATGCACATAGAATTGATCTTAGATTGAATCTAAACGTTAAGAACGATTGCAAACCAATTTAGTGCGATCTATGAACTTGGAACAGCTTCTATGAAGTCTCTGGACGGCTAGGGTACGAGTAGGATTCAAAAAGTGTTATGTTTTTCCATGAATTAAGTGGTATTTATAGGTTAGGGGCAGTCAATCGTACGACTGGACCATTAGCATGGTTCAGTCGTGTGACTAAAGCATGCGACTGAGTCAATCATACGACTAAAGGTTTAGTCGTGTGACTGAGTCATCCGTATGTCTCAATCGTGCGAATGATCCAGTCTCTTAATTCAGTCATGCGACTGGTCCATTAGCATGAAGTATTCATGCGTATGGTCCATTAGCATGGTCCATTCGCATGAAAACTTCATACGACTATGTTTGAATACATTTCTCAATCATTACTTAACTATGATCTATTCAAACAACCACAACCTATATAGTTGGTTCAATATGCGTTAATAAATAATAAACATTTAAACATACAATGAAACATTTAACATTAAGATCATCAATCACATATTCTGTTTCATTCAACTCATACATTTCATTTACATTTAGGACATGACAAACATATTACATTAAGATCGTAAACTAGGTACATATGTATCAACAAACTCCTCGTTGGACCTAGTTTCCTTCATTGTCCGGCATCTTTCATTAGCTCGTCAAACTTCTTATGGCTCTCCTCGATTGTGACTCCGGCATGTATCTCGAATGCAAAATAGAGTCTTATCACGTTCAAAAACTGGAGGGCCTGTACGATCTCCTGCAGATCATAGAATAATGGCAACCTGAATAAAGTATGAACATCACTAGTGACAGGTTGGTTAGCCACATTGGGTCAAATACCCGGATGGTCTCCATTTGGCGCTCTTTCTGTAAGACTATGTTTGCTTCTCCTGTTCTCCAGTCATAATAACACCACTTGAAGTGGGAAGTGAAGTCCAGTGGTATTTCCCTCATGGGGATCTTTGACATAGTGCGCGGAGGACTCCTCTTCAGCACCACTTTGGGTCTCCCAGTCCTTGGATCCAACTCCAACCTTCAGATGTACCTCGTAGGTTGTTGAGGCTTGAAGTTAACCCATCGAGTGTGTTATTCTTTCTTCAACGCAGCTTTAAACCAGCCTGACATCTTCCTGGGGTCAGCATACATTAGGTTCAGGCGTGCCAACTGGTTGAGCTGAAAACCATGGAGAGTCTTCAAATCATGTGGAAATCTGAAGTACTCGATTCTCTTCTCCCTCTTCACGGCATACACATTTAGATCCTCAAAGTAAGCCCAGGCTATAATCTTGCCAGACACCTGTAGATGCTTCTTTACTTTGTGGAGCTTGGCGTAGGCACTCTGCTTTGGCACTATGCGTTGAGCATGGATCTCTGCAAATCAAGCCGCCCACTCAGCCTTTTTGATCATAACATTGGCGTCCGAGGCTTGTGCTTGGCTTTCGGATTTCTTGGTCTCCCTCTCCATCGTATCCAGTTTAGCATACATATCACTATCGAGTGTATCTCCAAAATCAGGAACCACATTTCCCTCTCGATCAGTATATTCTGGATAGTGATGTGTTGTGACGTCTTCAATCTCTATCTCATCAACATCGTTGAGCTCGTTATCACTAGCAACATTAACGGTAGGGGCATCTTTAACTAGTTCATCCGGATTTAACTGGAACATCTCTGCCAGATCGTCATCAGTGAGGTTATGAATGATTTCTCCTTCTTCGGGAGTATAGCTCAATGACCTCCTGAAAATTCCTTGCAGATCAAGTATCATAGTGAACTGGGCCTTGATCTGCTACACGGGAGCAACATCGTATTCATCTTGTTGATAGTTTGGATCTGTTTGATTTAAAACATGTAACACATCATTCATTAGTAGATAATCAAGACAGTTAAATAATCAAATATATACACAACAATTCATTACATAAGTTTTAATACATGATTCAATTACATAACTGATCAAAATACATAAACATCTAATCATTACTCTGATCTTGAATTATGTGCTCTTCAGCTAGCGGGGCCGAGGACCAAGCACCTTGATCATGTGCTTTCTTGGATCGTCGCTCACTTGGTTGAGTAGCAGCAGATGCAGCACCATCATCACCCTCCTCATCTTCTCTGCTCTCATCCTCTCCCATATCTTTATCTCCACCATCATCATCAGTATCATCCTCATCATCGTCATCATCATCCTCGTCATCCCCTTCTCTAATATTTAGTGGCTCATCTTTGGATATCCTTAAGCCTCAATATGAGCTTCTTGTTCTTGGCCTCCAAATCATGTATGCTCTGTATAGAGGATGTCTGCTTCTCTCGTAGCTCTGTGATCTCATTACTCTGAGTTGATGAGACATGCATCTCATGCAACACCTCTATCTCTTGGCTCTGAGCCTCAATCCTCTAGGCTTGGGAGACATTAAGCTCCACCATCTGATTAAGTTGAGTGGCTCTCTGTTCATCCGTCGCCAACAGATTTAGTACTAACCGGTTCAGGTTTGCTAGTTGCTCCTCCAACCCAACGGATGGGTAAGAGGATCCAAAAGTAGGTGGGACCTATGATAAGGTCCTAGCTCCATGAGTGGTGGTGGTGGTAGTGGATGCAGAGAAGATGGGTGGTGGGATATGTGTGGATGGTGAGGGAGCGACTGTAGTAGTGACAGGTGGAGGTATGGTAGTCATGATGGGTGGAGTGGTAGTAGTGGTGGTAAGTGGAATGGTGGTAGTGGTGGTGGGTAGAATGGTGGTAGTGGTGGTGGGTGGAGTGGTGGTTGTGGTGGTTGTGATGGTGGTAGTGATGAATGTCATCCTCCTCCTCTTCCTCTTCTTCCCATGGGGCTGAGCCATCCTTTTTCTCCTCATGCCCCTTAAGGAGGATGCTTCCCCTGGGATGTTGCTGGGCTGATCAGGTGTGTAACTAGGATCTGTAGCAGTCTCCCAAGACTCGCTAGGGCATCCTCCAACCTTCCGAATACCTTGTTCGGTGGCAACCACCCTGCTCCCCACAGTACAAGTCAAAGTCTCCTCGTTTGTCTCCTCCTCCTCATCCGGACGAAAGTCCTGATGGAAACCAACTACCTCTGTCCCGCCTTGGGTGGATGCTGGAGATGCTATATCAATAGTGGGGGCCCTCGATTGAGTGGGCCCTGCATCTCCACCATCACCACTATCATCTTCGTCGGAGTCATCATCCGGGAGCACAAGCTGCTTGACATCAGAGTCACTGTCCTCGTGGCGCCACTTTCTCCTAGCAAGCACCACGTAATCCTCCCGGACAAGGTGTCCGAACAATCTCCTCACATGGGGCGTAACCTGCTTCCCCCTGTAAACCTTCATATGACCCAATGTGGTGTCGTCCATCACCTTAAGTACTACTGCGTCCTCCTTCTCCTTAGGCAGCAACGATAGCTTGTGATTAATGATCATCTGAATTAATCGAGGGTATATATAAAACCCCTCCTTCCCCTTCCTCTTAATGTTCTCCTCTAGATAGGTGAAGATCATCCTAGAGAAGCTGAACAGGTGGTTCAGCACCAATGTTGCGTAAGCGTTCTGGATCTGATCGGAAAGCTCGTTGAGCCCTCCCTTCCAAGAAGCTATGCACTTGAGCAGCACATGGGAGAGGTACTTGAACTGGGGGCACAGGTTGCTCTTGTTGAGCACACCTGCGTTGATGTCCCTAAAGTACTTAACCCTCATGAAACATCCTTGAACGGTAAGTGGGTGTAATCGGGTGGGACAGTCAACATCATCCCCAAACTCTAGAACAGTACGGAGATCATCCTCTGTGATCTCAATAGCCTCGCTGAATATCAAGCTCCTGATGCAATGGGGCTCAGAGGACCTGTCGACCACAACGCTTTCACAGAAAGCCTGTTGGACTAAGCAGTAAGGAGTACATGGTGTCGAGATTGCTCGGAATATCCTAGATCTCCGTAGGAATGTGATGATGCCGGAGAACTCGGCAGCATTCCTGGAAGTCAAATCCAGGTGGGCACATATGTTGTGCTTCATGCTGATGGTCCAGCGACTCGCCATCTGTTACACACTATAGATAAACATTAGTGTGTGTAAATGAATAGGCATTTGAATTTCTTAACTTGAATCTTTCTGGTCTATCGTGCAAATGAAATGTGTGACTGAAGTTTAGTCGTGCGAATGAGCTCACACGTACGACTGAGCATGCGACTCTGCTTAGTCATTGGCTATCCCAAGCGATTGAACAAGCCGTGCGAGTGAACTCATTCGCATGGTGCAGTCGTGCGATTGAGCCATACGCTCAACTCAGTCGTGCATTTGAAGTTCATCCGGGTGGCCATTCGCATGACAGACTGTTGTTCCATCCAAATTCAAATTTTGAGCAAATTGTAATGTTAGATGTCGTGGTTTGGCTCATTAGACTCGCAATCACCCAACGTAGCACCTTTTACTTGATTTTAACATTTTACTTAGTTTTATCAGTTTATTTGTCACTCTAGTCTCGATTAAAATTTAGGGCTAAATTTCATTCTTTTGAGGACGAATCGAATGAACATTCGACTAGAAATCGTTGCACATTACCTGTGGAGTCACTGGAAATCGTTAGAATATAATAATCATAGTCCAAGAACAAACAAACGAAATTTGGGCAGAGTATCGGTAAGTCGTGCGAAGAAATGGGCGATTAGGGGTGAATAGGGTTTGCGATCGACTCCCCCTTTATTTATAGGGTTTCTTCCAGTTGTGCGACTGGACCTAATCGGACATCTGATTCGTGCGATTGAGTCTCAGTCATGCGATTGATTCTCAGTCGTGCGACTGACTCAATCGGTCATCATTAGTCGTTCGACCGGGTTTCAGTCGTATGACAACCCCATTTGGTTGCTTCCATTCTTGCGATTAGTTCATTCTGATGATCCAATCGCATGAATTTACCCATACTGATGGTCCAATCGCATGTTTGGGCCATACGTGAGGCTTAGTCGTGCGATTGGGCTCATTCGTCTGACTCAATCGTATGGCTAGTCCATACTTATGGTCCAGTCGTGCGAATGGGCCCATTCTTATAAGTTTGACTCTATGAACATTACTTTTATCCTTTGTTTACACTTGATAGAACATTATGAGCATTCGATCATCTCAGACATGATCATTTTAACATAGACAACTTATGATCACCTCAGACGTGATCCTTTTAAAACAATTTGTCACCTCAGACGTGACTCATTTGACATTTGAAAACATGTGTGGTCACCTAAGACGTGACCCTTTTAAGTGATTTGAATCCCAGAATGAATTCCACGGCATAGTCCGACATATAAAACTAAATTGACTAAAAAGTTAAACAAAATAAAAGAACTATCATTAAAAGACAAAGCTAAACATGTTTTTGTGATTTTGTGTGAGGTAGAAAGCCTAATATAGATATCTAACAGAATTATTCCTAGAACGGTACAACTTCAATTTATTATGACCATAACTGTTACGATTCATTATGGAATCATACAGGTATTCCAAATCATTCAGGACATATTACAAAAATCTTTTGATGCTAGATTCCTGTTGTCATCGAGTGTCATTAGCAAGTTTAGGAAATCATACAGGTACTATAAGATGCACACATTGATTTGGACTTTCAAGAATTGCAGCCATGATGATTGCCTGTATATGTGTCCACTTAAATAATACACAGACTTTTGAGTGGTCTACGGGTATTTTGACAAGAAAAAAACTATTCTTAGAGCTTTCAAAGAGAAGCCAAGCCTCAGGTCAGTGCCACCGCACAGCAGAGAGGCGGAAAACAACAATGAACTCAAGAATATCTAGGTTATGCTTATCCTCAGGTCAGTGCCATCGCACATAAGAGAGACACACAACCTATCTTCTTGTTAGAGCAAAATTTTTCTTTTTGCACATAACGCACCAACAACATAGGTTATTAGCTTGATTGCATTTATTTTTCAATTCTTGATACATGTGTACCTTGATTCTGATCTGAATGTAATATGTCTTTATTGTCTTACACTTATGTAATAGTTGGGTACTTAATGAAATGCAAATGTTTGGTTGTGTTTATAATGTTTAATACTTCATTAATGAGTTGTTTATCGCATATTGACTTGATTATAT
>BJCM01099726.1:0-42990 GCA_018326385.1 Flaveria bidentis
ATACAAATATAGTTAAGTTTTATATATAACTATAAAATATATATATAAATCATATATAAATTACTTATATTTAATTACATATATAAATATAATTAAAATATAGTTAAATCCGGTCCGACCGGTCCGACCACCAAACCAGTAATGCGTCCGGTTCGACGTCCGATCCGGTTCTGAAAACATTGTGTGGCTCACATGGAGGGGCAAGTTGTGCCTCGTGGCAACTGGTTCGGGTTGGTTAACAAATAGTGAAAGCCGGTCTTTTTTAACCGATTCGGGTAGAAAAAGTTTGAATGAGGGAATAACCATGTTTAAATCTGGTTGAATCAGTTTGATACCGGTTCAGTTCGGTCTTATGGTGGTGAAACTGGTTTCACCGAATAGAGTTACTTAACTGGTCTCAAACTTACAGGATGTAATCGTGTTGGAAAGAAACTAGTTTGCCAATTGGGTCAACAAAATTCATAAACGAATTTTTAACCGGTTCATGTAGAAATAAGTTCAATTAAGGGAAATAATCGAGTTTGAATCGGGTTCAGTCGTTTGAAACCGGTTCAGTTTGGGTCTTACCCAGTTGATACTAGCTAGGTCGAGCTGCCAGTTTAGTTTGAAAATTATTATATATTGGTGAAATTGATTTATCAAAAACTTATCAAAATTTGATTTTCTTGAAGTTTCACATATGAAACTTAGGGTCATAAATTAGCGTTTTAAATATGAAAACATCCTTCGGAAGTTAGCCTCATCCCTGAAACAATAGAATTTCTAAAATTTGATTGACATTTCTTCTTCTGGTTCAACAAATTCTCTTAATTTTCCATTTATCATTCATAAAATTCTAAGTTTTATTCAATTGAAAGTTTAGATTAAACTTCAAATTATTTCAATTTAAAAGTGTTGTTCATGACTCTCAGATCATTCGGTTTTTTGAATCAAATTCTCAACAACTACTAGGGGTGTTGCCTCGAACCCTCGCCAAGGAGGCGTTGCTCTTTTGAAACCTCTATTGCTTAGAGGTTTCGTTCTTAAAAAACTATGAGATTTTAATAATTAAAGATCATAATAAACTTAAACAATCATCTCCTGAGTTGTTTGATTAATATTATGATCACACCAGTTGAATATTCAATCTAGTTATAAAATATTCAACTTGTGTTAAAATATTAATTGAAAACAATCAAATCAAAGAAACCAGTAATCACCGGTAGATAGAATAATAATAATAATCTATTCAATTATCAAAGCCGGATGATTACCATACCAAGAACTAGAACTACAAGATAGACAATTACAATATAAAAAACTTAGTCGAAAGTTCATTTAGTTGTTTTCGTATCTTATATTTTCAATTTGACAAAAATACACTATTAATATATAAACATTCTTTATATTCAACACTCCAAAACATTGTTGTGTAACTGTGTAAGGACTTTAACCTGGGTAGTGGGTCAACCCATCTCTTCTAAACGACAACTCACAAAGCCTAGACTACGTGTGGCTTTATAAAGGTCAACTGAGTATTATTATACATCTGTCTCCCAATCAAATTGACTTACTAATGGTACCAAAAAATGTATTATTATATTACAAATATATTCCTATTACTTGTAAACATTTTGATCCACAACTTTCTAAAATATAATGCAGATTTACATGATATTTAACTTATTCCTGTGTGTGGTATTCTGTGTTGTTTTAGACAATGCACACTAGGTATAACAATATTTTAGTTGTAAATTGGTCAAGAATCCAGTAGCTACCGTAAACATAACAAAAGATGATAAGAGCATTAACTTCATATGTAATCTATACGTTGGGATGATTGATTGTAAATGATTCGAAGACAAATTCATCAACCTCCAATGTTGATGATCATAGGCGTGAAGTATGTTGAAAAAATGAATGGAAATTATGTTTTTCCATTATGAATATAATCATTGAGTATGATTGTAAGCATGATGGTTGATTAAAAGGATGAGAGTAGTTTATAGGTGGGAGTGTAATGGAAAGAGTATCTCCTATACAAGTAGACACACCCAGTGACTGACAAGAGGCCCTGTAAGGGCCCGACGCACACCCGCGCCCGGGGCCGGGGGCGTTGGCGCTTGGTCGCATTGTGGCGGTTTGATGGCGGCACTTCGCATCGCCGCTTGAGAGCCGGTTTAGTATTTTTGAACTCTACAGGTTACAACTGTTCGTATTCCATCAGTTAACTAGCATTCATGGATGATTAATGAATCCTGAATGCTAGTTAAGGAGACTCTTGAGGATCCATGAGCAAAGGTTAAAACCTGAGTTAAGAGTTCATTTGCGAAAATAGAAGAAAAACCGAAAAACGCCACTAAACACTTTTCTTTGATCGTGTTCTAATCAGCTGCATGAGTTGCAGCAATCCGTCTACTTTATTGCAATCTTTCCCATCCTTAGCAGAACTCCACGTCGTTGTTTCAGGTATTTCTTCGGGTGCTATGCTAGTCCCGGCAGTACACACTGCTTCGGCTGTTGTACCCTGGGAGACAGACGGGTTCACCTGGGTGGCCTGAAATCTGTTTTAAGGGACCACTGTTGAACAGCAAGCCTCAACCACACCTTTAATTTTGGTTGTTTTGTTTGTTTTCAGATTCAGTTCGAGTAATTCTATATGTTGCTTGCCTGACTTTGATGAATTGTACGATCATTGTTGATGTTATTTTGATCACGTCATGATTTTATTAATTCTTTACATATTGTTGTAATTATTCTGTCTATTTTAATTATATTTTACTCATTTTGTCCATGTAATTCTATGTAAAATAAATTTTATATTATATTTGTGTTACATCTATATATAACATGTAAACGGGTTCCTACAAAGTATCAAGGATTTGTATGTCAAATGATATTATCAGTAGTACAATTCGAATACACTTCTAGATAGCACAATCCAAAACATCAATTTACATGAAAATGGTGGTGGCAGTATTGGCGATAAGTATCTGAACTGCAAACACTTGGCTATGAAGAAATTGAGAAGCTTGATCAAGAGAGTCATGCAACCCTCTTGTAGATATGCGGCCACAATGGATGGTAGTCGACCTATATACACATGCATGAAATGGACCACTATAACAAGGGTGAATAAGATGTAGAACCACCACAAGTCAAATGTTCTTTTTGACTTTCGAAGACCGTCTTGTGTTCTTAACTCCATTTTTGTAAATGAAAAGGACACCGAAAAGGTGAAAACGGAAACTAAAATTGAATTGTTCAAACTTATTCTGCTTAGGTAGTATGGCTATAACAAGTATTTATACTGTTTAAGATAAACCTAATAGCCGTGGAAAAGAAGGAAACTTGTTAAGCAAACTTAAATTGGTCTTGATCCCAATTGTAGGAGACTTTTTTATTCTTTTTTATATTATTATTATGGTATCTTTTTATTTCCGTCGAGGTAGTTAGGTACATTATATAATGCTGAAGTTTAATATATTGAGACTAAATTAAGTTCTTAAAATAATTTAACACGCTTTGCCAAAAATTAATAAAAATGTGTAGAGAAACCCAAACTATACTATTAGGTTGATCCTTAGATTTACTTGTCTTGACGTCAAATCAGATGGTGGTAAAGGACCTAAAGGTTAGTAAAGACTGGGATTTTCTAAGGATTATTTATATATTTGAATACTCAGATCATAAGATTCATAAAAATGTTAAATTATATTTTGTGTTTGATGTAATTCGTAGATCAGACCATTTGTATGATAAATTCAAAGTTTAATTATGGCATTAGTAACTTAATACAACTCTTGGTGACTTAAATTACGTTATGGAAGATTTAAGTTGAAGATTATGTGTAGTGATTGTTAGTTAAAATGTCACTTAAATGTTATGTAGATAAAACTGTTTCACTAATGCTCATTTTAAATCAATTATAGTTGTTAACTAGTTTTTGGAGCAACTATTACTGTAATTATATAGGAAGAATTATGTTTAGTGTTCGTTAAGGGCTTGGAGCCCTTTTAATTTATTTGTAATAGTGTTTTGAGCATCATTTGTGTTCATATCATCAAGTTTGGCGTCCCTAAATAACCGGTTACGTCCGGTCTAAAATACTCACTACTTTAAAATTGAGTAAAAGCTACGACAAAAAAGTCGCAAGATAAGCGACCGGATTAACTTCCAAGACCAGATCGATATCGCTAGTTGACCAAGACCAAATGGTCTCAATACCTATACATAATTGAGAGAGGAACACTCTATATAGATTACGTAAATATTGTAATTGTGGTGAGTATATGATAGTAAGATATTGAAGAAATGATCATTATCCTATAGTGTCGTAAAACTTGATCTAGACGGCTGAGTAATCGCTCAGTATTCAGTATTCAGCAAGGTGCTAAGACAATTTACATCAACTCGATAAACGTTACTCGAAATCGGTCCAACTCAGCCAACTCGGATTTTCGCCGTTTTTCATCAATTTTCGTTGTTTTTCACTGATTTTTATTGGATTTTGTTTTTTATGGAAATATCTTGAAAAATGAGAATTAAATATTTTGGACCAGAAGATTTTCTCACCTAAAGTGAGTTTTCTCCTGATGGTGGTTTCAGGTTTCGTACTCGAGTAATTAATGAATATGAGCGGGTGGATCAGTGGGCCGTCAGTGATCCTTTAGCCGTTAAAAAAAGAATGTACACTATATACAATATTATAATTGTAAATTGATTGGGAATTAGGTAATTACATAGAACAAAACAAAAGATGTTTGAGAACATTAACTTCACATATGATCTATAAAGATGATTCATTGTAAACGATTGGAAGGCAAGTTCATCAACCTCCAATGTTGCCCAAGTGTGAAGCTTCAAGGATATGTATATTGACATTATTATTAGTAATACAAATCGAAAACACTTCTCGATAGCACAATCCAAAACATCAATCTCCCCAAAAATGGTGGTGACAGTATTGGTGATAAGTATCTGAACTGAAAACATTTGGCAATGAAGAAATTAAGAAGCTTGATCAAGAGGGTGATGCAACCCTCTTGTAGGTATGTGGCCACAATGGATGGTAGTTGATCGCTATACGCATACCTGAAATGGAGAACTATTATAACGGTGAATAATGTGTAGAACCACCACAAGTCAAGCGTTATTGTTGACTTTCGAAGATTGTCTTGCGTTCTTAACTCATGGACACCAAAAACTGATATTTAAGTTTTTAGGTGAAGACCAAAACATAGAATTGTTGAAGCTTATTTTGGTTAGATAGTATGGGTCAAGCAAGTATTTATAAGGGTTGTGATTAACCTATTATTCGTGCAAAAGAAGAAACTTGTTAAGCAAAATTGTAACAAATTGAATTGGTCTTGACCCCAATTGTGGGAGACTTTTTTTTTTCTTTAATTATTGTTTTGTGTATTGTGGTATCGTTTAATTTCCATCGAAGTAGTTAGGTAGGCCCATGTTAGAGAGAATAGATAAGTATAATATGATAATATGATGAGAATTAATTTAGTTGTTAACTAAATATATAACACAATATGCCAAAATCAATAAAAATGTTTAGAGGAAAACAAAGTTACTAATAGGTCGATTCTGTGATTTACTTGTGATTAAGCCTCATCCGGTTTGATGATTTGGCTTGTGTTGTGGTAAAGGTCCCTAAAAGGTTGTCAAAATTGAGATCTTTTGGTATCGTTTTCATTTTTGTATAATCGGGATCTTGAGATTTAACAAAAATGTTATTTATATCTCTTGTATTTGTTGTAAGTTGTAGACAAAACGATTTAGTGACATTTTCAAAGTTTTAATACGATAACTGTGACTTAATACAACTTAGAAAGACTTGAATGGGAAATTTAAGTTAAAGGATGCTCACTACTAAAAGACTTGAGCTAAAAAGACGGTCTCTAACATTAGCAATCAGATTAGTGACTAATACCAAATGGTGGCATAACCATCTACTAAATGGTCTCTATTACTCATGTAGATTTGAGATATGAATCCTTAAATAGAATCATGTAAGGGTAATCATTACCTGATTAGTAAGATATTATGAAGGTGTTAACTATCAGTTAGTAAGATGTTGGACATGTGATTACTATCATATTAGTGAGACATCAAAGAGGTGATCGCCACTCTATTAGACTTTGATATGGCCTTACAGCATACATCAACGTTAATGAAATAGCCTTACGCCCCCCTCCAAACGGCGCCACAAAATGGACCAAAGTGTGGGGGGGGGGGGGGGGGGGGGGGTGGGATTTGCATCGCATAAGTACACAAACACAATGTTGTGAACCGACCCATAGCCAACTTAAAGAAGCCCAATCAAATGGCCCATCGAGTTAAACAAAACCTATGAGAGCGAAGGAACCCTCGATGTGGATACAAGTCGGATAAACAAGAGCAAAGGATTATGAAAAAGAATATTGTAATTGAGTGTCTTCTTCCCATCTTCAACTTCTATATCTCTAAGTTCCCATCCCCTTCTTATTATTACTAATTTTCTTGTAATCAATCATTAAATTAATATCAATCTTGCCGGTTGAATCTAAAGTGATCCCGATATCTAGTATGTCTTTATAAGTTCACTTCACACATACACACACTCTCTCTAATATATTCAAAAATTACAAAAAAAATGAGTGCAAATTGGAGGGTGAAATATGATCATAAGGTGAAAGACAAAGGATGATGGTTATGTGATGCTTAGGTAGTTAGGTGTTTTAAAAGATATTGAATATTAAATGATCATTATAACGCATGGTCTCGGTGAGGTAATAGAAAAAGCGATCACTCCACTTAGGATTATATTAAAGGAGTGATCACTATCTTAAAATTAAGATGTTGACGGGTCGAATTCAATAGGCCAAATACAGGGTGGGTCATAAATAGGACTTTCCGAAAGAACTTTATAGCCCTAATAGAGAATAATTAACGTAAACAAGCAAAAATAAACAAAATCTAAAAATAAAAGAATAACATTTAAATAAAAGAAATATTATGAAGATTGTAGGGTTTAAGCCTTAAGCAAAAACGATAACCGGTTTCTAAATTCGATGTGCTTTAAGCTTCTAATTTTTAAACTTAGCTCGTTAAGGTAAAGAGAGTAATTCACACAAGCCCACCTACACGTCTAATACCAAAGTAAAAGGGGTGGTGTTCCCACTAAGGGCATGCAAAATTATCGGAATCCGAAACTTAATCCGAAATATCCTAAAAATTCGAATTTGAATCCAAAAATTTCGGATAGGCATTTTTGAAAATTTTCAAATATTTATTTAGAATATTTGAAAATTCCGGATTCGGATAGTGTTTTCGAAATATTTTGAAAATTTGAATATAGATTTTGGATATTTTCATAAACAATTCGGATATCCGAAAGTTTTTGTATAAAACATATTAAATTTTTATAAAATTTATTAAATAACACATTTTTTTTACAAGTCGGATATATTTCCGAATATACGAATTCGAATCCAAAATTTCGAATTTCACATTCGAATAATGAAATTCATATCTAAAAATTTTTGAATATTCAAAAATTTAATTTTGAACAACTCTAATTCCCACCCATCCAAGCCCCTCCAACACCGCCACCTCTACCGGCCTTCACAAACTATCCCCCACATCAGTGTACGAAACCCGTGATTCATCATCTTTTTTTGATACTTTTGGGGGTGGGTTGATGTTTCTACAGGTGTCTAGGCAGTGCCCCTAGTCCCCTACTCTGGATACCCTTAGTTGATAGTTAATTGAGACTCAGACTTGATTTATGTTTATAACATACTAGTTATTATTTTAATAGCTCATAGTCAAATAGTTTATTTCATGTTAAATCAAAACCGAAATATAAATCAAGTCTGAATAAAAACATAAAATTAAACTAGATTCCTTAGTTGAAAGGAAAAAAAACCCTAGATATTTACTTCGTTTTGATTACCTCAAAAAAAAAAAAAAAAAGATGTCTCTAAGAAAATACCATTAATAAAATGCTAAAAACAATTCAATGTTTTGAAACTTCATAATAAACTCTAAAAAGAACATCTAAACAATATCTAAAACATATATAGTCTAGCCAAACTATATTACTATACACTCAAAAATCGGGTATATCTTCAAAGAATCCATCCAACTTATATCGATGCATACATAAGTTATCAAGATCCGGAATAGGCCCCGGAATATTAATCATTGACAATGGCAGTAGAGAATCAACTTCATAATCACTTAAACGATTATCGAAAGGCTCCATATGATCATCTACGGGTTCCTCTTCGATCTTGAAACCTTCATTCGTACTCGATGAACAAATACTCGAATCGTTAGGTGATAAAAGATTGCAAAAACCAACTTCTTTGGCAACCAACTTTCTAGTTCTTTTGCTCCTTGGTTTTCTAGTCATTGTAGCATGTGTTGATATAAAGTATCCAACAATATCTTCATTGATAGGCCTTTTACGCGGCCTCCCGCAACGACGTTTAACCTCCTTCAACGTGTCCTTCATCGTACCCTTCATCGTGCCCTTCATTGTATATTTGTGA
Organism: Flaveria bidentis; assembly: GCA_018326385.1. Classification (NCBI taxonomy): domain Eukaryota; kingdom Viridiplantae; phylum Streptophyta; class Magnoliopsida; order Asterales; family Asteraceae; genus Flaveria; species Flaveria bidentis. The sequence goes on from BJCM01099726.1 coordinate 8,529, forward strand.
GGATGTGCTAAGTGATTTGTATAAGATGTAAGAGGGTTTTATATATGGTAGTTGGTACTCACTCGGCGTCTTAAGAATAAGATTTTGTTTAGGGGATGGGAATTTAACGAATTTGATTTATGTTCCGAGATAACTACTTGGGGGAAAAGCAATTAAATTTGTTATTATGTAATCTAAAAAATCTAGGATGTTCTTAAATTATTTTATCTTATTTGTTTGGAAATAGTAACTCTATCTTTGATCCAATATTTTGTTAGTTATACTTGCTATATATCATTAGGAAGGTGGGTGGTTTTTTAACTTTTATTTATTTTTTGTTATTTATTTTGGTAGTTAAATAAATTATTAAACAAATTTATAACATATAATAAAAAAATGTTTTCTTAAAACACGTGTCATCATTCTAGCATATAAAATAACACATGTCAGCATTTTAGCTTATCAAAAAATATTTTTCCGTCTCTCTCTCATAATAAATACGAAAATTATAAAAACAATTAATTTGACTTTTATTTTTAACTAAAATATGTTCAAACAAATATATCTATATTTATGTTTCTTGTCTCTCTCATATTAAATGACAATTATTATAAATAAGTAAACTAAACTATTAAACATTTAAAATATATATGTAGTTATTTTAATAATTTATTAATACATATTAAATATAGAGTAATAATTTCTAATTCATTCTGCGTTATAACTTTTAGACACCAATGAATAATAACATCTTGAAAATAAAATATTTATAAAACTAACGATTTTAATATGTTTTATTTATTTCACAAATATAATAAATAGGCTCTAACCTAGTATTACATATATAGTTGGACTCAAACATCCCAAAGCTTTTTCTCAGGTTCTAAACTTAGAGCATTAATTTTTTATCTGTTTTCAATAATAGTGATTCGCAAGTTTCTACATTGTAGTTTCTAGTTAGTTTTAATTTATGGCACATAACTATCTAAACAAATTCAAATAATTAAATTGTTATAACACAATTTTATCTTAAGTGTAAAAAATAAACTAAGAGTAAATTACACGAATAGTTCATGAGGTTTACTCAAATTCCATTTTCCGTTTCTAAAAATGAAAGAGTACAAGTTTAACCAACTTGTTTGGACAAATGTAACACATTCGGTCGCTAGGTTAAACGGACTTCTAAAATTAAGTTTATACCCCTTTGTATAAAATGACAAATCAAGACAAAAGAAAAAAAGTAATAATAGCAAAGGGCACTAACTTTTCTTTTTAAGTATAGTATAATATAATTATTCATGACCTATAAAAAATCAACTTGTACCCATAATTCATGGTAAACATATCGAATTTAGGGGAAAACGTGCGCACTGCCATTTGCGGTATCAACTAAGCTAGACTCACCATATCAAGACTGTTTCCAACGCTACAACTCATCCTTTTTATAAACAGTCCTAATCAGCATGCACATCAGCTTTTCACTCGCTTTCACTCATTCTTCCCACAAATACTTTTTACCCTTAACGATATCCTTCCCACAAACACATTTATTTTTTCATCTCATATTTTCTTTATTAATTTACTTTAAATAATAATATTTAAATTATTGTAAATATATTTAATTAAAATAAAATAAAAACAACTAGCTGTTATGAATAAAACAAACAAACTAGATGTTATGAATGTAACAAAATATTTAAAATATTATAATACTATAAATGTTAAAAAAAATTAAAATATTATACTTAAATTATTATTTAATTAACTCATTTTAAATTATTATTTAATTAACTCTAACTAATTACTTTAATACTAGAAATGAAAAAAAACAAAATATTTTTATTTAACTAACTCATGTTAATTAAAATTTTATATTTAAATTATTATTTTAATTAAAAAATTTTAATTAAAAACATTTTAATTTAATTATTTATGGTGGTGGAACCCACCACCCCCTTCTTTCTCCAGCCCTTCCAGACGGGCGGCCGCTATACAGACGACTCTCTCCATCGCCGCCCTTCCGGCGGACGGTTCACGTCGGCGACGGCCAACCGCGAACGCATGATGAGGATAGTCTAAGCTACATTATCACTAATTTGTAGCCAACAAATCAAGTTAATGTCATTTCCAAAAAGTGAGTGACAAATTATAATATTTTTCCAAACATTACCTGACATGGTGCAATGCGAATACCCCCATCGGGTATATTTACCAAAGGGTTACACCATCGCGGTTACTAAGGTACACAAATTGGTATTTTGAAAGGATACTAATATCCAATGAACGTTTGGTGTAAATAGTTGTTTAACGGTTTGTATTCCAACAGTTATTTAACACTAATAGATACCCAATACATTTAAACATATTTAATTCATCAAAATCTAAGAATTTTATTCAAACATTTTAAAGAATTATATCTATTCAGCTTAAAAGATAAATTGTTGCTGAAAAAAAATAACTTTAAATCACAAGGAACCGGTTAGAGTTCAAGAGGAGCTGGTTCAAGGTCGAGAGGTAGGTCTAGCTTGAGTCAACAACCTCAACGATACTATAGCCAATGTAAACTCAAGAATATAATCCAACAATGCCTTCGCAATAAGGTTGTTATTTGGTGATGTCGACTTAAGTTGCATCCGAACAATACACCTACCCTATACAAGATCAACAAAATTTAACCTGTTTGCAGTCCGCTATAATTCTAATTTTTTTATTCAAATTATGTAGTATTAATTTTAGTATTGTTTTTTTCAAATTACAAGATCAACAAAATAGGTCTAGCTCGAGTCAACAACCTCAACGATACTATTGTTTTTTTACTTTAATGAACTTTAGTTTAGTTTATATAAAATGTTTAAGGGTGCTTTGAATGTGTGATGTCATTTAATTTAATGTTTTAGGATGGTTATGTGTACAAATAAGTTGGCACTGTATCATTGTTTAATTTCTAAAGTTACTTGTGGGATAATTATAAAGTGCCCCTTCCACCCTATCTATTACTATCAATTGCTTATATATACACTTTATAAACGTTAAACTTTTGACTTCTTAGTTAAATGAGGTGTATCTTACCTTTCTTGTAAATACTCTAAAACATTAAGTATTATACACATTTTATATGCTTCACAATTCTAAATATACTTTTCACTTTAAATAACCTGATAAATTTTATATCCTATTGTTCATGGCGAGTTTAATTGCTTTTAGCTTTGGTCCCAACCATCGGATCTTGATGAAACAAAATTCTAGTCATGGAAAGTTAATGGCTGCAGGAATTCAATCGCAATTCATCACGATTGCAGCTTCTCACGCCGTCGAATCGAGCTTGCCCCCACAGTCTTTACTCTTCCACACCATTTCATTTGTCGTTTTTAGTAATTGTTACCTTAAATAATGATGATCCGGGTTCTGGAACACTAGACCTGAATCAATTGACGAAAACATAACATATCTAAAACATAAGTCAGCCAAAAATATAATCAATGTTAAGTTTGTTAATTTATATACTACTAATTACTATTTTATTAAGTTTAAAGAGTTGTATAATATGCATAATAAGTTGTACTTATCTTTGTTTTTATTCTAATGCTTAACTTTTTTCTTATTTTAACTCAATACTTTTAATACTTTACAAATTGACCCTAATATTTGTATACTTTCAATTTTGGTCTCTTATATTTTCATATTTTGTAATTTTTTTGTTTTAAGGTTCAGTTTAAAATTTAAGAGTTAACTCATCGCAGCGTACATGTGTGGTTTAACATTTTTACCCTTATATTTTTCATGTTTAACGATCCCGTCGCAACATACTGATTCTAGATCGACTTATTGTTTTATATGTTTTCGTTCCGCCTACGTGTTTAATATTTTTACATCTACTCTTCGTTTGTTTTTTTACTACTAGCTTTTGGAACGTTAGTGATCACTGACGGTGGTGCCATTTGTGCTACTTAATATGGTTTTACGCCCCCGCTGCAATGCAAGGCTTAAGACTAGTTGTTATCTAACACACATCCGTACTATGTTGTTTTTTTTGAACGCCCAATGAATAACTTTTAAGCTCGATCACTCGGGTAAACTCAATGACGAAAGGCCACCCACGCCCGCGAACACAAACAGCGCTGGTGACCCGACTCGCCCACCATTCCGAGGGAAACCCACCAACCAAAGGCCTACTGTGGTAAAACCCTTGACTCATTTAGAACATATTGCCCCTAGTGATACTCCAACCCATGACCTCCACTTTAAAAAGTCATACGGTGTCTCCTCCTAAACCACTTGATCTAGGACTCATTGGCACTATGTTGTTTTTACAACACTAAGGGGCTATTTGGCAACTTCTGAATGATTAAATGCTGAACCAATAATAGGTCTGAACCATTAAGTGTTGAACCATCAAAAGGTCTGAACCATTAAGAGGTAGTATATCGTTTAACTATTCAAAGGCAAATATCTGACAGATTCAGATAACATGTCTTAATCATTCAGCATTAGACCTCTTAACCATTCAACATCAATATAATGTTTAACCATTCAGAGGTACATGTAGTAATCATTCAGACATATACTCGCGAAACAAACAATCTAAACCATTAAATACTAAACCATTCAGACATCTGAAACTTAACCAGTGTAAAGTCTTTCTTTACGAAAAACCCAATAATAATATATTCAAAATTAAAACCTTCGCCACCTGCAAAAACCCTCACGAATCTTTCTTCTTTCTCACAACAATGGACATCACTTACGTTAACCTACACACAACCACCATCACATCGCCTCCAACATCCACCAACGCCGCCGATCAGACCCACAGCACCACCGTCTTCCGCCGCCGTCCCTATTTCACCCAATGCCGGCAAAATGCTTCCGTTTCATGTTCAGCTTCTCCATCGTCAATGTGGATCAAATAACGGGTCAAATTCCGAGTCGGATCGGGTCGTTGAGTCAGGTGTCCGGAGTGTTGGGTTGCCAGTGGGGTGATGAAGGCAAAGGCAAGCTCGTTGACATCTTAGCTAAGCATTACGACGTCGTTGCACGTTGTCAGGTGATTCCGTGTGATCGATTGCTAATTAGATGTATAGTTTTGGTAACTGGGGATGATTATTGGTTTAACAACTGTATATTAACTGAATTTTGTATGATTTAACGATTGCGTATTATGTGTATGGTTTTGGTATTATGAATTCATATTCCGATTCAGAGGACGTAATTGGGGATGATTATTGGTTTAACAGCGATCTATCAAGTGAATTTATAAGACTTAACGAGTTGAATTTACATTGTTGGTATTCCTTAGGATTTGGTTCTTCAGTTTTAACAAATTGCTTGCTAATTTGATGTAATCGTGATATTTTTTAAGATCAATACGAATGTAACATTGTTGGAAATTCATAGGGTGGAGCTAATGCTGGACACACTATCTATAACTCTGAAGGGAAGAAATTTGCTCTTCATCTTGTTCCTTCAGGGATTCTTAATGAGGAGACCATGTGTGTCCTGGACTTTTTGAAGAAATTGATGGGCTTGAATCAAATGGGGTTTCTTGTAAAGGGAGGATTTTAGTTTCAGATCGCGCGCATTTACTGTTTGATTATCATCAAGAGATAGACGGGCTTAGAGAAGGTGAGCTGGCTAAGTCGTTCATTGGGACTACCAAGAGAGGGATTGGTCCGTGTTACTCGAGTAAAGTCATTAGAAATGGTATAAGAGTGGGTGACTTGAGGCGTATGGATACCTTCGCGGATAAGCTTGATGTTTTGTTATCAGATGCAGCTTCAAGATTCGAGGGGTTTAATTATAACCGTGGCATGCTCAAGAAAGAAGTGGAGGTTTACAAAAGATTTGCAGAGAGATTAGAACCATTTATTTGCGATACAGTGCATTATGTGAATGAATCTATATCACAGAGAAAGAAGATTCTGGTGGAAGGTGGTCAGGCGACTATGCTGGATATTGATTTTGGGACGTACCCTTTTGTAACGTCTTCGAGCCCATCAGCCGGTGGAATCTGCACTGGTCTTGGCATTGCTCCCCGAGTTCTTGGTGATTTGATTGGAGTGGTAAGTATGATCTATTCTTCATTTGTTCTTGATTGATCCTGATGCTGTTTTTATAGTCTTTAATGGCTTTTGTTGTTTAGGTTAAGGCCTACACTACTAGAGTTGGATCTGGACCTTTTCCTACCGAATTATTGGGCGACGTTGGGGATCTTCTCCGGGTTGCTGGGCAGGAGTTTGGTACAACCACAGGTCGCCCACGTCGTTGTGGCTGGCTTGATATTGTTGCTCTGAAATATGTTTGTCAGATTAATGGTTTTTCTGGTCTAAATCTGACTAAACTTGATGTTCTGTCGGATCTTGCTGAGATTAAGCTGGGTGTTTCTTATAAACATTCTGATGGCACACCCATGAATTCATTTCCTGCTGATTTATGTGATCTTGAGCAGTCACTGGTAAGTGACTAAGTTCTACTTTCTTTCATATTCTATCTTCTAAATTTTGTTCAGAATTAATGTGTTGGGTTTAAGGGAAGGATAATTGAAGTTTTCGTTTGTGTTTAGTGATTAGATGAAAGATGCTTAAATGCATGTTTGTCTAACGGATCATAACGTGTTCAGCTTTAAGCTAACTGGACCACTTTATAGGTTGGGTTGAAACTTGAAATGAACCAGTCAAGTTGACCCACATGCTTTTTTCATATTGTTTTCCTATTAATGATTACGAAAGCAATTTTATTAAAATAATATTTAAATGCTAATGATTTAAGAGGTTCTATAAAAAAAATTAGACTTTGTGCTGCTCCCAGCGTGTTTGACCCATTCCACCTTTAGCTAAGTTGTTATAAGTGAACAATTGAATTTTCACCTCCCGTTTACACTTTACAGCATATGTAACTTCTTGAACCACGAAAATAGACACCTTATTTCCCACAATAAGAAAAATAAAATGGAAACTTTATTACCATGTTCCAAAAGTGGTGGTGGAACGCAAACCAAAAGTGGGAGGCTATGGCAACTAGAGTCATCCAAGCAGCTAAAGAAACTCTTGGAGTTACAACAAAGAGGACAGTCGGCCATAAGAAATCCTGGTGATGAAACGAAAATGTAGAGGAGAAGATAAGAATTAAACAACAAAGTTTTACAGAGCTTATACGCTGTAACAATGAGGAAGAACGCGCAGAGCTAAAAGATAAATACAAGGAGGCTAAGCGAGAGGCGAAAAAGTCGGTGTCAAAGGCAAAGAACACGGCGTATGAGATGATGTATAAACGATTAGAGACGAAAGAAGGAGAGCATGACATGTTTAAGATTGCCAAGGCAAAAGAAAGTAGAAGACGGGACTTGAGAATGGTGAAGTTTATAAATGATACGGATGGAAAGATTTTGGTGAAGGAGAAAGACATTAAGGTGAGATGGAAAACTTACTTCGATCAGCGTTTCAACATAAGGACCCTAATCAACAAACTATGATAGATAAAACAACTCAAACAACGCAACAAAACAAATGTTATTGTAGAAGCATCACAGTTGACGAAGTTACTAGAGCTCTGAAGAAAATGGGAAGGGCTAAGGCGGTGGGGCCAGACAACATACCGATTGAAGTATGGAAGTGCTTGGGAGATGAGGGTCTCCAATGGCTAACAGATTTATTCAACACTATCTTCAAGACAGGGAAGATGCCAGAACAGTGGAAAACCAGTGTCATAGTCCCCATATATAAGAAAAAAGGAGATGTCCAATGTTGCGCAAACTACAAGGGAATAAAGCTATTGAGTCACACGATGAAATAATGGGAAAGAGTTATTGACACGAGAATTAGACGTGAAACTCAGATAGCGATAAATCAATTTGGATTCATGCCAGGACGCTCTACAACAGAAGCCATACACGTCATAAGTAGGATAATGGAGAAATATAGAGAAAAAAGGAACCTCCATATGGTATTCATTTACCTAGAAAAAACCTATGATAGTGTTCTGCGTCAACTAATTTGGGAAAGTCTACGACTTATAAGGGTACCAGAGAGGTATATCAAAATAATTAAGGATATGTATGACGGGGCAAAAACGTGTGTGCGAGCACCGGTCGGAGACACAGACTCCTTCCCGTTGGAAGTGTGACTCCACCAAGGATCGGCATTGAGCCCATTTCTCTTCACAGTAGTGTTGGATGAGATGATCAAGTCTATACAACAGCCAGTCCCGTGGTGCATGCTCTTTGCGAATGATATTGTCTTAATATAAGAATCTAAAATGGTGCTTAACGACAAGCTAGAACAGTGGAGAGCAGCACTAGAGCGCAAAGGCTTAAGGATAAGTCGCTCTAAGACGGAATACATGCATTGTAACTTTAGTGGTGAGGCTGAAGAGGACACTCAAATCAGTATCAAGGGTATGGCGGTCCCACGAACGTCTATGTTCAAATACCTGGGATCGTACCTATAGGAGGACAGAGAGATACATAGCGATATAGCCCACCACGTTCAAGCAGGATGGTGCAAGTGGAGAGCAGCATCAGGGATTCTAGTGATAAGAGGTTTCCAGCAAAACTAAAGGAAAAACTATACAGATTGGCAGTACGTCCAGCTATGTTATACGGAACATACTGCTGGGACATAAAGAAATCGCACAAGAAACAAATAGAGGTAGCGGAAATGAGAATGTTGAGGTGGATGTGTGGACACACAAGACTGGATCGGATAAGAAACGAAGTGTTTCGACAGAAGCTAAAGGTGGCTTGTATCCCAGATAAAATACGAGATGGAAGATTAAGATGGTTTGAGCATGTGAAGAGGAGACCGATGGCATCACCCGTTAGAACAGTAGAGAACATCAACTTAGAGGGTAGGAGGAGTAGAGGAAGACCTAGGTTAACTTGAGACGAGATAATTAGGCGAGATATGGTACACTTGCACCTCTCTGAGCACATGATCGAGGATAGGAGTGAGTGGATGCGTGGAATTAAAATTAAGAACTTTTAGTGGGATCTGTAGGTAGGAAGGGTAAATGAAGACATGACGCGGGGCCACTCGCGTGATGTGTACGTAGTCCACATCTGCCCTTTATAGATGAAACTTGCCGTTTCTTTGATGTATGCAATATCAATATCTAAATCTTTAGGTGATATATACATGTATGCTGTGTGCTGTGTGTTGTATGCTATATAATATGCTGCCTTGCTATTGTTATTGCTTTTGTTAACGAGTTGGGGGTCTCTTTGGAAGCGGTCTCTCTACCTACCAAGCTAGATGAAAGACTCGCCACCACCTATCCCTCCCAGACCCTGCTCTTAAGTGGGATATACTGGGTTTGTTTGTTTGTTTGTTTATTACCATGTTCCATGTTGGTGAATGCTGGTCCACCCTGTCTTCAATAGCAGCTATAGCGTATAACTTGCATACCGCTATTTGATGTTTTGCAACGAAATAGCGATTTTATTTATTTTTATTTTTGTAAATAGAGTATTTTAGCTATTTTGGTGGTTTGGAAGTTTATTAATTGACTAGTATTAGAGTATTTCAACTATTTTTGTATGTGAATGTGTATTTATTGAATGTAAAACATTTCTTAAAATTTTCTACTAAATTATCGCTAAACATGAAATAGCGGGCAGCCGGGCGCTATTTACCTTTATTCGTAACGTAGCGTATAGGTGGCTCGTTGTTATTTATCGCTATTCACTATTGACAATACCATTCCACAAGGTTTACATGAATTTGAAACTTACCAAAAAATATATAATGATGTTTAACTGGTAATCAACCACTTCTTTTAGCATGTTGTACGGTCGATTCTTGCAATCTTTATATCAAGGAGGAATATTCATCTCTTTTCGTCCATTCAAATGAATTTCATTCTGAGATTTTGATGTATTATGTTTTAGGTGGAATATGAAACAATGGCAGGGTGGCAGGCTGATATTTCATCAGTAACAAACTACCTTGATCTCCCAAAGCCTACACGGGAGTATGTGGAAAGAATAGAGCAACTTGTTGGGGTACCAGTTCATTACATCGGTGTTGGACCCGGACGTAATGCTCTTATTTACAAATAAATTTGGAGCAATTAAACGAAGACAGATTTTCTATCTCAACTAATTAGTTAGCTTAGAATTTTCATTGCTGTTTTATTTCTAACCTTTGATTTGGGGATAAAGGTTATCTGACATCATGCACTGATGATGCATAAATTTTGTAATAAGGAATTTTAGTTAGGTACTTAGGTATGATATTTACTGGTTAATGAGTTGTGGATTTTACATTACTGTTTGTTCCCCAACATTCTTTGCTATTGGGGGTGGTTGAATCATATAACATTGTTGACAAGAGATAACTGACCATATTAATTTATGATATGTGTGTTAATTATCATCTTTGAAGAATTGATTTGAGAGCTTTTGTTAGCTAAATGGGTTTTTTGGTTACTCACATCATATATATGGATCAAAATGAACCACTAGTATGAAACTAGCTAACTTAAATAGATCCAAATGGTCTCGCACCACACATTGTCCCCTGGCAGCGGGGGAGGAGCTCGGTACCGTACCTGTACTGAATCGGTACCCATTACCGAAAATACCTGGTACCTCTTTGGTACCTGTTACCTCAACAACATTATTTTTTAGCCTTGCTAAATGGTGCATGTTAGGTTACGGTACCTAGTACCTGTTTTTGTACATGTTATTCAATACATATTTGATATCCGATACCTCTAAAAGCTTATAATAACTAAACAAAAATAAAATATTAAAAAAACATCCACATAAAATGATAGTTTCTTTACTTTGCTCATTTTCTACTAACTCAATCCACACACTAGTTCACCATTCATTTATATTAAAATCATGGGCGCCCCTCTATTTTTTCGTCCGTAGTGTTAAATTTTAGCCCGATAGTGTAAATTTTTGGCCCGGTAGTGTAAATTTTTATATAAATATCGAGTTCGCCCCCCTGAAAAAAAATCATTTCGCCCGTCCCCCCACAAAGTTAGTTAAGCTCCGCCACTGCTCTTGACGTTTTATTGAAGTAAAAGAAATGATATTAAAAAAATAATAATAATTACCTTCAAAAGTTAAAACAGAATACAAGTTGAATTTGCTCGGTGGAGTCTCGACAACACCAAACAGCCAACAATCGAGTCCTCCTAAATCCCGATTCCACCCTCCAGCAGGTCGTTCAATTTGCTCCCCTGAGGTTAGATTATGACTATGGTTTTCAGTAGGTAATTATACAGAAGTTTGTTGTATAGCATTGTTAGCAGAAGTTGGTGAAGTTGGTGCTAGCATTGTTTCAATCTTTCAATAAGTTTCAAAAATATCATCTTGTTGTATAGCATTTCTATTGTTAAGATGCAATACTGTTAAAGATATGAATTAGTTTGAACTACTTTCTTATCCCAAACCTTTGCATTTAGACATGATTTTGAAGATTCAGACAGATTCATGACTTCCTTTGTTCTCAATATAAGGAAGCTAAATAGTAACTTAGCTTGATTCTAGTTTGTTGATTGGTTATTAGTTCTATTAATCTTAATATATGTTTTTATAGAATGTCTTCTCGTAAAGAATCAAATGGAATCGAACGTCCTAATGTTGAGCTAAGTGATGGTGAGAGTGTGGAGTTAGTTGATGAGTTGAAAAGCAAGGACAACACAAGTAAAGATGGTGCAACAAAGGGTAAACGAAAAAAATAGTTTTGAAGCGCATGAACGTTTGGAAATTGATATGTTGGTTCCTAATGAGTGTGACAACAACTAACAAAAGAAGAAGATATTTCTATATTTACACATTTATAGTTTTTTAATAAGTACTAATTTATGAAAAAATATCTCTTGAGAAAAGTTACTAGAATATTTACTAATATTAATTATTGTCAAAACATAAAGTTGTTTGTTTTGTTAATGGCCTTTGCAATTAATGTTTGTTTATCTTTTGAATTAACTTAATGTTTCTTTAAACTTTGAATTAGGTTGATTAGCATAAAGACAAGCTTGTTGGATGCTGATGATCAAAAAACAAAAGCCGATACAATGGACATTGAAATGATTGTGTAGAGGTGGTGGACTTGGGTTTTATGGTGATGGATTAGAGTTTGAGTTAAAACTTTATGTTTCTTGGATAGTTGGATTTATATTTTGTTGAATTTGTTTTGTATGTTTTATTTGTTACTATGTTGACTTTGGGTTAAACTTCAATGTTAAAACTTAAATGAATTATTACTTTTGTTTTAAATTGTTACACGAAATCAAGCAAAACCGAGCGCTCGTTTAAAACCGAACCGAGTTCGAGCATGAAGTTTGCGCTCAAATATGTAAATTCGAACCGAACCAAGCCGCTCTGTTTGAAACCGAACCGAGTTCGAGCAGAGCTACGTTCGGTTCGGTTCTTGAACAGTCCTAACTCCATCATGTTTAAATATGATCTCTTGGCCTAGTAGTAAAAGATAATGTGAGATGTTTTGTCTTTATTGAAAGTCCAAGGTTCAAACATTCATATTGACGAATATTACTAACTTGGTGATACTAACAACTAACAATTAACTAGTCGTTCATAATAATAATAATAATAATAATCCAACTCTTAATAAATGTTTGCATTCTAATAACACTTGTCAGTTTCATAAGCATTCACTTTTAATAAATGCTATAAAGTATTATATTTAAAAAAACTATAAGAGAAATAATAATATTAAAATAATAACAAAAAAATAATTTTTTTTTGAGAGCCTCGTGTTTTAGGACTTGTACCTCTTCATCTATTTCACATGTTTATTTATATCAAGATTTCAACTTTCAATTTTTTTATCCCTTTGTTCAAATATACATATAAGGTTTCAAATTGTTTGTGTTGTTAATTAATTTTTTTTAAAAAAAGCTTTAATTCTTTTGACTGCTTTTATTCTAAGTCAAATATATTGCATCTAATAAAGCAAAATTTTTTTGTCGCTTGTTATTATCTCAACCCATTTTTTTTGTCTTTTCCTTCTTCTAGACATCCATGTATTATTTCTCTCCCAAAGAGTATTGTACTAATTTAAATACTCATACAAATTTTCTCTCTTATTAAAAATAAATTTTATTAATTACTATATTTCTCTCTCTTATCTATTTTTTTTTAAATCAAACTATATTTTTTTAAAAATAGATGTTATTAAGGAAATTAGAAATCATACCTTTTAATTAAAATTAAAATAATAAAAAACTAAAATTTTATATAATATGAAATTTTCTAAAACACTAAACCTTTTTAAATATAATATTTTAAATCATTTTTAAAAAATATATATAAACAGGTGAAAATTTTAAAAACAGTCTTATTAAAACAACTAGAATAATTACAAACCAAAGTTAAAAAAAACAAGATTTTTATAAAACTAGTTTTTTAAAGAAATCTTAAAACGGACGTTTAAGAATAAAACTATTTAGATATAAGAGTTAAAAGAAATAGTATAATTTTTTTATTTATTGAACTATTACGTATATATAATGTTAATTATATTTTATATTAAAATATTATACTGTAACTCTTCGTGTTTATTACTGACTATAATATGTTTAATCAATGGGTTTTTAGCATATCCATCTATCTATTAAAAAAAACTAAAATAAGAATTAAACAATTGTAAGCCTAATTATACTTACTTTCTCATTTCTCTATATTATTAATAATAATATGAAATACTAATAATATTATCATACAATTTTTAAATTCAAAAATGTATAATTTAACAAATTAAAAACTTACTTTTTTATTAAAACACATTTTTACAAATAAAATTTAATAAAATACAGAATACAACAAACTTTTTTTTATCATTTTTCTTGAAACAAAATATTTAAAAATCACAATTTTTTTATAAAACAAAATTTTAAGAAAAATACATTATTTTTTATTTACTTAAACTAGCTATATATACTTAATTATAATCATAGTTTATCTTCAAGTATAATTTTATAATACACATATTTTTAATTATTAATTATTTAATATTTTATTTATTTAATCCGTATAATACACGGGAACTAAAGCAATGACGTAACAGGTGGTACTCAAAAGGAAAATTATAATTATTGATTCTATATAACCACCACAATCTTTTCTATTTGGTATTTGATTTTAAACCTAGTGATGACTTCTACAACCTGATTCCTGTCTACAAATATTGAACCAAACACCCTTGGACATTTTAACCAAACATTTTAGAGGCAATTAATACCAATTCCTACCGAATCGAATTCTATTAAAACATTCCAAGTTCTTTTAGAAAACATTCAATAAATCAACACACTAAATTTTTTAATGAATTTTTGGATCAAAGCGTTTAAATTGCATCAAAGTTTCAATTTGGATATTATAAAATTTTTTAATAAAGTTTTTTTAACACACATGAATTTTTTAAATAAAATTTTAAATATCATAAAAAAAACAAATTTTTGCTGCTTAGGTTATATAACTTTACTGTAAATTTCTCAAATAAATATTCTGGATTAATATAAATAAATGTGATTTTCACCAAATACTAATATGTAAACAAGATATGATCACTCCCACAGATGTTGGAAACAAATAACGTGAGAGACTAGGGTGTCTATCAACCATGGGCTTCAACCTTGTGAGCTAAATCGGTTTGATTTTTTTTTTGGTCCGTGAATTCCTGAAAAAAATAAAATAAAATTAAAGATATGACACAGATTATGTAAGCAACTACAAACTTGAAACTTTCATACCTTTACAGTCTTCAGTAACATTCTGGCATTCTCATCATTTTTGAAATGATCACGAACAGGCTGCATTTCACATCGAATATGAAACAAACAAACAAACAACACCAGGGTAGGTAGCACTAACAATAGAAAGCATATTATTGTAGCATAAGAGTACATAGGTATAATTCATATTAAATATGAATATCTTTAAAATGACGCTGATGAGATAAACTTTAAAATTACAACAAACCTGCAAAATTTTGTTTAAACCCTTTGATAGAGCAGGTTGTAGATCAGCAGGATGTAGATCCCCCTTTTCGTAGTCGTCAACGAGTTCTTGAAAACTCATATAGGTCCTAATTACAAAAGTGTATACTAAGCATTTATGTGTATGAACACAATATTCAATAAAAAATGATGATAAAAAGACATCAAGCTTACTTATCTCCTCCGTTTTCTGCTTTTTCAATCTTAAACTCATTGAACCACGGGAATACTATGTATTTTATGTACTCAAGACACGGGTTGTTATCTACCACCCTTGGTGGACAAAACGCATTGTTTATCTTCGTAATCACATCATCCTGTGGCATTCATCATGCACTTGAAATTAATACTACACGACCAAAATTCACACGCAATATGCAAACCAAATTATATTAAAATACCTCATCATCTTCCATAAAGATGGCAGAAAAAGGATCAGATTTCGACATTTTATTCTGCCCTTCCTTCAATCCAGGAAGCATGTCTGCACACGAAAAACAACAAAAAATATAACGATGACGGATCTAAGTGTGTGCTTGCAAGAAGGTAGAAACTCGAGCTCTGACGATGTGACAATATGATAGGCTTGTTTTTCCTTTTGATAACGTCACAATACTCCCTAGCAAGCACATTCACTTTCCTTTGATCCATGCCTAACTGGCAGATGTCAGCCTGCTTCAACAAACAAACAATGATTATTTAAAGATAATCCATGCACCAAAAAAATAGAACCCATGAGACTATATTTCTTAAGAAAGAACAATATAAACACGGGTATTGGCAGTCATGTCAGTAATCAAACCAACTCCACAAGTGGAAAAATTTACTAGGAAAGATAGCTTATCAATGTTTGGGTCATAAATATTTCGTGCTTCTGAAAAATTGCGCGCAACATTAATGTAACAACTCAACAGCAAAACAACAACAAAACAGAAAAAAGAAAAAACACAAAACAGATCAGCAACCACATTGAACCAGCCAAAAAAAATGTTAACGTCAAGTGTCAACCATGAAGAAATATTTTCAACATCCCTTCCTTTATGTTTTTGCCTACATTTATAAGGGGCTAAAGTCAGCATCTTTTTGACGCTGCTTACACTTGGTGTTTTGAAATTTTTAAAAAGGGAAACTTAGGCTGCACATGTTAGATCCAATTCCAATTTGATGAATTACCCTCTTATGTCAAATAAATCTGAAAAGAATCTATCCCTGTTCGTCTTAAACAAAAGGCATATTAAACAAAAGTCTTACAGAGTCTTGTCCTAAGTCCCACAAATTCTCTAAAAGATGAGAAAAACTTTACGATGCCAAACCATCCCAATGAACAATGCGATTAATCTAAATTTTGTAACATATTTGCTAACTAGGAAACAACCAAAACTTATTCATATTTGAGAAAAAAGAACAGACAACAGACCTTAAGAAAAAATATGTCTGCACATTGCATGCAAGGGTAAAAAATCTGAGCAGCTGTCAACTTATCCTGCTCGTTTCGGCCCATAACTTGGCAGCATCTACAATCAATGATGATGCAAAGACACAAGCTTATGATTAACATTAATATTCAATCAATCAATCAATCAATCATAAGTAAGTTTTACCTGGTTACCCTAGAAAGATTGTTTCGCCTGGCAATGTCCATCACCAGAGGCCAGTATTCATGTGGGCGAGAATTAATTTCCTCAGAAGACCATAGAAACTCTACTTGACCTCCTTCTAGGTTCATCCCGGCTCCTTTCCATATCTCAATGAAGTAACGCCCAACGGTGTGAATTTTATCTAGATCTCCATCCATTTTGTCATTTAAAAATGCAAACCAATCCGCTATCCAGATCTTCACTTTGCAACCAGCAGATGTAAGTTTATTCACACTCAGTGTCTTCATAACACCCTGTTCAGCATAAAACAGCAAAAAAATCATTAAGAATGTACATTTAATAGTTAAAATTAAAAAAAGAAAAGAATAGAATAGAATGTGGTCAGCAATAAACAAAACTTTGAACCAAACATACTTGAGCTATATGCATTCTGCCAGAAGGTTCGAACCCATCATAACAAATGGGCTGGGGCTTCTTAGTAAGAAGATTTAAGAGTTCTTCTTCTTTGATACATTCTTCACCAACACTCCTCACAATCCTAAATTTTTCGTCCACGCTCATCCTTAACAAACCATCAATGAGTAATAAAGTGTGAAAGAACACAAATGAAAATTAAGTAGATAAAACCACAGATATGATTAATTCAGCAACGACTCACTGTGTACCGGTGGAACTTGAAGACAATTCTTCTTCTTCTTCTTCTGATTTCAAACAAAGTGATCTGTCTCCTTCAGTCGGAATGTTTTTCATAATTTCCCTCTTCACCTGAGAATATGGAAGTTACGATTAGACTAGAGCAAAATCAAAACAAGTTTTAATACTGCAATCTGCAGTAGATACTAAACACAACAGCCTAAATGAACGTTAAATTGATAGAAATAATAATGCTAAATGACTCCCATAATACTAGATGCTATGGAAGTTTAACCTAATCGAAGATCAACAAAACTCAAGAGTCGTACGATGATGATGATGATGATGAAGAAGACGATGTCTCGGAGCGAGTTAGGGTTTTTTACCTGCAAAAATTACCCCGGTAAAAGTTACTACGTCTGCTGGTGATGATGAAAGCCGATGAAACCCTAGTTCGGTTTATACTTTATAGCATAGCCAAGTGGGAGGAGATGGAAGTCGGCCCAAAATTATTAATTAACACAAGGTCCATATAAGAGTGTGCCTATTACCACAAACAAAACAAGTGCGCATAAAACCTGTGTTCGCTCGACCCGGTTTCACCTTAACCCGGGTAAAAAAATTCCGGTTGAGTCGAAACCGGTTTGTACCCGGTTTTGAGTATGGCGCAAAACCCGAAATGCCTGCATCTACCTATTAGGATGATATTAGTTGACTAGAAGTTTAGAAGTCTAAAAGTGTAAAAAAGGATCAAAAGTTAAAAAGTATTTGGTATAAAGACAGTAAATAATATTATTTACTTGTTCTCTACCTAAGGCTGGGTGTTGTGGAGCAAGTGATGGAGGGTGTTATCCACGTGGCTTGATATGTTGGTCGCGAACACTGCAGCACGGGGGCATGATGGCTTGGGCGTGAGGGGGCTAGCGGGTGAACATGACCGTTAGGTTGTGGGAGTTTCATAAAGTATAGCAGTTAAAAGCTTAAAAAATTAAAAAAAAATATATTCTTACCTATATATACCTATCTTTAAATTTTATACAAACTATCTCATTTTTTAAACAGAAAAAAAAGGTGATCGAGCAGTCTCATAATCAAAAATCATTAATGAGATCTTTACCTCTAAATCATGACCGAGTGGGTGCTAACAAATATTTGAGAATTAGCATACCCAATTCGTACGCGTTGGACGAGTATTTAAATACAAATGTTCAACAAAATTGCACATGATTTTCTTGAATATCTTGTCAAGATGTATAAATATCTCCTTATTTTTTATAATTTTTTAAAATTGCACGTGATTTACTTGAAAACTTTCATGGGAATCGCATCGGCTTACTCTCGAAGACATTTGCGTAGACCCACCATGTATGATATTCATTGCCTATACGAGGTGCACATGATGAAAGACATGGTTTTACGTGGAATGTCCGGTAACCTTGATTGTACACATGTTGGTTGGGTTGTGTGTCCTACTGCTTGAGGAGGTCAATTTCACCGTGGCGATCACTCTGGGCCTACTCTCATACTTGAAGCGACGGCCACACATGATCTTTGGTTTTGGCATGCGCTTTTTGGTGTTGTCGGGTCAAATAACGACCTTAATGTTATTAATCAATCTCCTTTATTCGACAATCTAATTGACGGCATAGAACCCCCTCAATCATTTTATGCAAATGGAGAACATTTTAAATGTGGGTAGTACCTTGTTGATAGAATTTACAACTAATAGGCGACACTAGTTCAAGCTTTTACGTCTCCGCTTAAAAAGAAACGAAAATACTTCACGAAAAAGGAAGAATCCGCAAGAAAACACATTGAAAGAGCGTTTGGAGTTCTAAAAAATGCTTTCATTTGATCGCAAACCCGATACGGTTTTGGTAAAGGAAGAAGATAATGAGTGTAGTATATACTTGTCTTATTTTACATAACATGATTTTAGAATACGAGGATAAGGCTATTTGTCAAAGCCACCAAGAAGATATTATATTATCGAAGTTGGGCAAAACACATTATATCATCGCAATGTTGAGCTAGAGAAAACCCACTTTGAATAATGTGGATGTATAATAGCTAGTGTTAATATCAATCACAACCATAAAAAAAGTAAATGAACAAAGAAAGAAAAAAGAAACATAGTACGAAATGCATTATTTATCACATGGCACTTTCAAACGTTTCAAATAGCACAAAGGTTTAAATTAAGCACTTGTTACATCTTAAATATTAACCGACTAACCAACTAACTCCGATGAAAGTTAATTTATCTTATGATTTATTACGATGTTAATCATAATGAAAAGTTCAACTACAAAGTCTTGAAAAACTCAGAAAGCGTAAGATGTATTAAAATGTTGACACTTGTCTTTTTGATCAAGATTAAGTTGAAGATAAAATTAGTAATGTTCTCTCTTCTCAAGTTCCATCTTTTTTAAACGTTCGTAACTTTTACATACAACATTACCTTCTTAAAAAAATTACAACATAAAAACTACCTTTTTATATCTTTAAAACACATATAGTGTTGTAATAAAAAATAAAAAAAAATATGTTTTTTAACTCATTGTGTAATTTCGTCAGTTCTTTGTGTAATCTTCTGAATTGACGATAATTAGACAATTATCTTATGCGAATTATAGAATGAACTGAAAACATAAAAAGTTTACATTTTCTAGAATTATGTTAATTCAAAAATTATTATTTTAAAAAACACAATGTGTAACAAAGTGGTTAATATTAGACATAATAGATAACATCATAATCAGTACTAGACTCGATGATTAACAATAGACACAATAAGCAGTTTGACGAGAATTACACAATAACCTAATTAGGATTACACAATAAACTGAAAAATATAAAAAAATTACATTTTCAGCTATGTGTTATTTAAAGGTTATTATTTAATAAAAACACAATAGAAAACACAATGAACAACATTAGACATAATGACCTGACGAATATTACACAATGATCTTACAAATATTACAGGATGAGCTGAAATAACGTGAAAAGAAAACTTTATTTTTTATGTATCAACATTATACGCATTTTAAATATAAAAACAAATGTTTTATAGTGTAATTTAAAAATATAATATTGTATCTAAAAGTTAGCGTTTAAAAAAGGTGGAACTTGAAATGTGGTCAAGACAAAAATATCATTGGTCTATCACTGAAAGTTTTAATTATTTACCATTATACCACCGAATTTTCTTAGTCATTGGATCTACAATCTGATGAATAATAATCATTCTCATCCTTTTTTAGTTTTTCCCGTCTTTTTAGGGCATGTTTGGGATTGCTTTTAAAAAAACTGTTTATTGACTTATTGACTTTTCCAATAAGTTAATAAATTAGTATGGAGTAACTCATTAACTTATTCCCTCACAACAATCACATTGTCAAACATTATAAAATGATTTTTTAACTTTTCAAAAGTTAAAAAGTTAAAAGTTGATAAAAATAAGAACTTTCAAACACCCACTTAGAATAACTCCACCCTAATCGTAAATGCTCAACGCCGTTCATTGAGAGTACCAAGAGAGGGATTGGGTCGTGTTACACGAGTAAAGTCATTAGAAATGGTATAAGATTAGGTGACTTGCGGCATATGGATACCTTTGTGGATTAACTTGATGTTTTATTTTCAGATGCAGCTTCAAGATTTGAACCGTGGCATTCTTAACAAAGAAGTGGAAGTGTATAAAAGATTTGCAGAGAGATTAGAACCATTTATTTGTGATACATTGCATTATGTGAATGAATCTATATCACGGAGAAAGAAAACTCTGGTGGAAGGTGGTCAGGAGCGACTATGCTGGATATCGATTTTGGGACGTACCCTTTTGTAACATCGTCGAGATCATCAGCTAGTGGAATCTACACTGATCTTCGCATTGCTCCCAGAGTTATTAGTGATTTGATGGAGTGGTAAGCATGATCTATTCTTCATTTGTTCTTGATTGATCCTGATGCTGTTTTTATAGTCTTTAATGGCTTTCATTGTTTAGGTTAAGGCATACTTCTTTAACCAATCATTTTGGTATCCTTAGGAACAAAGGATCTTACAATAGAGGTGTCTAGATGGAGGGTCACTTGAGTTAGTTAATGGGTCATAACGGGTTCCGATTTAAGCTATGCACTTCTATTACAGGTAACAGTGGACCATTTTAGAGGTTGGGTTGAAACTTAAAAAGAATCAGGTCAAGTTGACCCACATACGCTTTTTCATATCGTTTTCCTATTAATGATTACGAAAGCAATTTTATTACATTAATATCTAAATGCTAATGATTTAAGAGGTTTTATGAAAAAATAGACTTTTTGCTGCTCCCAGCATGTTTGACTCATTCCACCTTTAGCTAAATTGTTATAAGTAAACAATTGAAATGTCACCTCCCGTTTACACTTTACAGCATATCTAACTTCTTAAACTAGAAAACTGAACACCTTATTTCCCACAAAAAGAAAAATAAATTGGAAACCTTGTTACCATGTTCCATGTTGGTGATGCCGGTCCACCTTGTTGTCAATACCGTCTATAGCAGTCGCTATAGCGTATAGCTCACATATTGCTATAATGCTATATGATGTTTTGCGACCAAATAGCGATTTTATTTATTTATATTTTTGTAAAGAGTTTTTTAGCTATTTTGGTGGTGTGAAAGTTTATTAATTGACTAGTACTAGAGTATTTCAGCAATTTTGGCATGTGAATGTGTATTTATTGAACGTAAACCATTTCTTTAAATTTTCTACTACCTTATCGTTAAACATGAAATAGCAGGCAGCCGGACGCTATTTACTGTTATTCACTATGTAGTGTATAGATGGCTTGTTGTTATTTGCTATTTGAGTATTCGCTATGGACAACTATGCCAGCCCACAAGGTTTACATGAATTTGAAACTTACCAAAAAATATATGATGATGTTTAACTGGTAATCAAGCACTTCTTTTAGCATGCTATACAGTCGATTCTTGTAATCTTTATATGGAGGAGAAATATATCTCTTTCCATCCATTCAAATGAATTTCATTCTGACATTTTGATGTATTATGTTTTAGGTGGAATATGATACAATGCCAAGGTGACAGGCTGATATTTCATCAGTAACAAATTACCTCGATCTCCCAAAGCCTGCACAGGAGTATGTCGAAAGAATAGAACAACTTGTTAGGGTACCAGTTTATTACATCGGTGTTGGACCCAGACGTAAAGCTCAAATAAATTTTGAGCAATTAAAAGAAGACAGATCTTCTATCTCTAACTAATTAGCAAGCTTAGAATTTCGATGATTGTTTTATTTCTAACCTTTGATTTGGGGATAAAGGTTATGCACTGATGATGAATAAATTTTGTAAGAAGGAATTTTTAGTTAGGTATGATATTTTAATACTGGTTAATGAGTTGTTTTACATAGCTATTTGTACATTCCCTTGCTATTTGGGGTGGTTGAATCATATAACATTGTTGACAAGAGACAACTGACCATATTAATTTATCATATATGTGTTAATTATCACCTTTGAAGAATTGATTTGAGAGCTTTTGTTAGCTAAATGGGTTTTTGGGTCACTCATCATATATATGGATCAAAATGAATCACTAGTATAAAACTAGCTAACTTTAATAGATCCAAATGGTCTCCACCACACGTTGCCCTATGGCAGCGCCTATAAATTGCCGCTAAAACTACCTTCTCCTAAACCATACCAATACCTTTGCCTGTAGTTGCTACTAGTTGCAATAAAAGCATAGTGTGCAAACCTACTTTGATAAATATATACATGAAAGAGGTTCAAATGCAAGTGTATTTTTGCTACAATGCGTAAGAAGACACAATGAGTAAAAAAATCATAAAAAAAATTATATCTTACAGTCTAAATCAATTTTAAAAAAGTAATTCCGAGCTTTTGTTCCCCTAGCAGTCGTCACTAAGAAAAAAAATAAACAAAAAATAAAATAAAAAATAGAGTAAATTACAAATTGTATCTGTTGTTAATATATGAAATTGCATGGCATGTCCTTTAGTTTTAAAGTTACGTACCATGTCCTTTTATTAAAAGATTTTGCACACATATTGTCTTTTACACTAACTATCATCTAAATGTACGGTTAACTCAGTTATGTGCCCCCTCACATGAGGCTATTTTTATCAATTTTTTTCACGTTTAATATATTAAAAAATTTATAAAAAAATAAAAATTTTAAATGAAAAAAGAAAATTAAAAAATATCGGATTATTAGGTAAGTCGGTGAAACCAATCTCTTGGTGTGTTTTCATTCGACCAATCGTCAAAACTTTTAATGATAACAACATCCAATAACATTTACTGAAATAAAAAGTGTAAGTCACAAATCATTTAGAAGGTCGGGAAATCAGCAATAAACACCAAAAAAATACACGTAAATACTTTATAAACTACTTACACCAACAAATAATAAAAAATCAATAAGGTACAAAAACTTGGAGATTGTGATTCTTTGAAATGCTTATATAATTGCAAAAGCAAGAAAATGAACTGTTAGTCGCTCGTTAATCACAAAACATAAGCCAGAAATTCAAAGAGCAAAGAAATACAAAAAGTAAATTAGGGACTTTAATCTTACCATCATTGTTTGTTCGACTTCAAGGGGTTCTAATGGTGTGTGAGATATTGTAGGTGGTGAAGATAACCGGTATTGGGCTATCAAAGAGAGGGGAATGATGGATTTAATGGTATTGAACGTAAGAGGAACGCGGGTTCACTGACTTACCCAACGGTCCGATATCTTTTAATTTTATTTTTCATATAAAGTAATTAAATTTTTATTTGTTTAGTATATTAGATGTGGAAAGAAAATGACAAAAATGCACCTCATATGAGAGATATGTAACTGAGTTAACTGTATATTTAACTAAAAGTTAGTGTAAAAATCAATAGGTGTGCACATATTTTAAAAAAAAGGACACTGGATGTAATTATTAAAACTAAAAGACATATCATGTAATTTCATATATTAATAAAGGACACAATTTGTAATTTACTAAAAATTAATGTTTATTTATTGTGTCATTTAGGAAAGACACAATGACGTCATTGTATCATTATGGAAGACACAATGATGTCATTGTGTCATAAAAGACACAATGAAACTTTTTTTATTTTTTTCTGAAAAATGAAGACGAGAGTAACAGAGACTCCGAAGTACTTTCTCGAAATTCGATTTAGAGTGTAAGATATAATTTTTTTGTGATTTTTTTAGACTCATTGTGTCTTCTCACACTTTGTAACGAAAATACACTTTGTAGAATAACATCACCCATATATACATATATAATTTCCTTTTAACATGATCTTGATGAAAAATTGTTTTATAAGCTCATCTTCATTTTGACACGAGGCTCAATTTATCATTAATGATCTTCATTTTGACACGAGGCTCAATTTACCACTAAGCTAACCTACTAGTGGAGGGGCCATGGATACCTACTATATCGATATCCCCCTAGACGACTGGAGACCATTTTATTTAGTTCAGTGTGACCATCCAAAACACACCCTAACATCTTGCAAACATAAGAAAACTATAATGATCTAAGTCACCAAACAATCTAGGTTTTTGTAGCCCACCAGCCACTTAACCCCTCCCAGGTTTAAAATTGCAAAAACCATGATAACATATTCTTATATTCAAAAAACGAAACTCACTTGCAAAAAACACTTTTTATACATAGGGGCTTCATTTGCACATGTTTCTCCACTTATCTTTCAAGTCTATAGCAGTACGTCCTTTGTGGAACACACAGTGCCCAAAGTCTAAAATCTCTTTCCATGGAATTTTTGTGTTATTAGCACTTGAATATCTCAAAACACCTTCCTGACAAGATTCAAAAAATCAATTTGAATTACAGCTCTACCAATTAAACAAACATATGTTGATGAAATTATATATTTTTTTAATTTTAAAATGAATATTACATGCTTTATATAAACTTACCTTTAGTGTTTCTTCCTCTGGTTTTGTCCATGGGAGCTTCTTTCGCCTTAACAATGGAACTGGTGGAGGGGCGCTACAAATTCAAGTTAAAAGGTAATAACATGGTCATTACCACATCCCAAAAAAGTAATTTACAATTAATCCAAAGAGAAAAACTTACTGTTTTGCTTTCCTCTTGCGAAGTCTTGTAGTCAAACTAGACTCGGTTGACCTTTGACTTTCTTTTTCCTTGCATTTCTGTTTTGGGGTACTTGGTTCTGGAATTGGATTCTGAGGCAACTCAGTAGTTTGCTCAAGAGATGGATCGTCATCATTGTTGACATCTGGTATCATAGGATCAGGTAGTGCAGAGTCTTTTTCATTGGACATACAGTTAATGTTGTTGGCTCCCATTTGTCTATCTTCATTTTCCTCTAATTCAATTTGTTTCGTAGAGGAATTGTTAGGTCTCGGTTTTAAAGTGAAGCTAGAAAAAGCTTGTAGATTTTTTCTAGCCAGTGAAGCTTTTCTCTTGGCTTCTTGATACATGGATATTGCACGAGAATATGCACAAAACGGGCAGAAAAAATCCCCGTTTTCTTCAAGTGTAGCAACAAAGCCCAGACAGCTTTCATGAAATCGTAACATGCAGGAACCAGAACTACAAACTAACAACTCACCACTTTCATTACACTTCATACAAAGATCCATCTCTGACCATTCAGTCAAAGGCAATGACTCCTGATTGATTGTCCATTGAGATTTCAAAAAAGCTTCTTTTTTAGTAGCAATGTCAGTTCCCTCATCATGATCATCAGCTCTTTCATTATTTGGTAGAACAGTGTTGTTAGAATCTTTAGATTTACCAACACATTCTAAATTTTCCATGCTATCAACCAATACCCTTTTGTTATACCCCTCTGTATATGTGTCTTGGCAAATTTTATCATTTTGCAACACATTTTCTTGAAACTCGTTTTTAGCTTTCCCAGGGTTCAAAGGTGAATCATCATTAGCAGAAATTGTATCTTCAGATGCATTTAAATTTACTGTTTTACTCTTTTCTTTTAATGATGCAAGAAGTGGATTACTATCATCAAGTATCACTTCCTTCAACTGTATTATTTAACAGCCCAGTTAGCAATATGTAAATGAAACAACAAATCTTATTTTCTTCTACCAATTAAGATATACATCACCTTTATCAACAAACATTTAGGTAAGGAAGACCTCTTATGCTTTAGAAAAGGACCAAGATTCCATTTTCCTTTTTCCAATTTGGCCATCTCCTCAGGTGTCTGCTACATTTACACGTAAAACGTTGACTAATTAAGTAAAAATCAGGATTTCCAACGTGCTTATATCCCTTCTACTTTTCCAGCAATTATCACTATTACCTCATGTAATATCTTCTTAAGAACATCTTCACAGCATTCTGAAGAATCAAAACTTTTTTTAGAGGTTTTAGCATCCACTGTAGCTTCATAACCATGATCAAACAAGCTCTCCAAGATTCTTAAAGAGACGATCTCTCTTGTACCTTTTCCTGCATCACCTGAGATTGCAGGAGCCGTTTTTACTAGACCTGAAACAAGAAATTTATGATCGAAAATCATACCAAATAAAAGTTTCCGGTAACAGATTTAAGGAATACTGAGCATACCAATTAAGGTAGATACATCTGCTTGTTCAGAGCTTGCTAGGGCTTCAATGACCCAATTCCATACAACGGCCGGAGCAATAGAACACTTGGCTGCCATGAAGATCACTGTGTCGGGGTTTCAATGACTATAAATGTATTTAAATCAAGTAAATCAATTAAATACCATGAGATAGCAAAAGCAGTAGCCAAATCTTAATAGGAATTCCAACTCCAACATGGAATGCCACATGTGTAAAATGATGATATGCATTTACAGAGTAAATAAATATTTGAAAGAGCTGAATAAATTCTCGTAAAAGCAGCTCTTATTTGAAGACAGGTATCCGATAGTCCCATAAATAAGGTGCTCACTGGATAGTAAACCATGGCCACTTTTTGAGGGTAATGATCTGCTATGAAAGTTACTTCTTATGTTCTCTATTAGTTGTCATGCTTTACTTTAAATGTCGCATAAAGGGCTGGTATTTTAACACTATTGTATGGATGCAAGGAGACAAAAACTAAATGAAAAACACAATTTATTATTAAAAAAAAGTTGGTACATTGTGGTGGTGAGCAAAAAACCAAATGACCGAATCATGACCAAATAACTGAACCGAAATAATGGAACCAACTGAGAAACCGATGACTCGATTAATTGTTTCTTTATAGCCGATTTTTGTGGTTCAAATATGGTTAGATGCATATAATAAAGGAGCTGAACCGAACTGCTGCCAAAACCCAATCTTTATATTTATAAATACCATATTATACTCAGAAAAGTTACACGTTCAGGAAGAACTAGGAAGGGGCTTGGATTAGGGGAATTTTAGATATAGGTAGTATCAACTCTATATAGATTATAGTTTCAAGTAATGAGAGCTATTCTGATGTATCATTACCAGAAAATTCTGTAATTATGGCAATACTCTAATCTCCAATTCTCCATAACATCAAATATCAATTCTCCAAATATCATCAAGTATTGTGCGTTATAAAAAATTGAGGCGAGTGCACCCAAAACGGACTATAGGTCCAACAGTCAACATTAGTAGATACTAGATAGGCGTTCCTGGAAGCCATCCCCGATTCGAACATCACGACATGTCCAGAGATATCCAAAAGATCCGAGGATGAAAAGAAAAGATCAAAAACTGGACAAACAACATTTGTCCTCAAGTTACCTCAAGTCCTCAACAACTTGATATCTAGACAATTCAAGGAGAGCAAGACTATCATCATTTTACTAAAATCATGTCATATTAAGACCGTTCCTAGAAAACAATATATTAGTACCATCAGACAGAGAGAAAGAGGAGTCAAGGAAGAATTACAAAGGGGTGTGAGTCAAAAAAATTTAGATATAGGTTGTTTCAACTCTATATAGTGATACAGTTTCGAGTAATGACTAATGAGAGCTGTTTCTGAGGTATTGTCACTAAGCAACAAGGGTGGCTCAACGTTTTTAGGTGCCTAAAGCAAGTGTAAGAAATGAAGCCTTTTTTCGAGTCTTGTATGCAATAATGAACTAAATATTGTAAGGTGTACTAGTTTCTATTAATAGAATCACCAAATTCAAAACTTTCATATCCATATCAATATAAAAGGCAAGAAAACTACATTCACTATTATCTCTTTTTTACTACTATACCGTATTCCCCCACCTTAAGTAATTCTTTTTTCCTCACATCATATAAACAAATAGTAGAAGACCTAAGAATTAAGTAATTAAACAAAGCCTTCCTCTATGCAATTTACAAAATGAATTCTAGATGCCTTTGAATGAGAGATTAAGATAGATAAAAGCTAGTTTATCTTTTCTTTTAAATAAAAAGCAAGTTTATTGAATGGTCAAATGCATATGATATTTTAACGAATAATATGGAACATGCAGTATCAACTTGTACTAAAAAAGCATGAGTACTAACCAGGTAAATTAATAAAATCATCAACTTTCCTTTCCTTTGGCGTATATCTGCTACTGCTTACGCTGTTACAGTTTCCAAAAACCAAAAAAAATATATATCAGTAAGTTGCATTCAGATTAAACTGAACAAAAAAATATGTCATAACCACAAAACCCATAAAAGGAGAAAGAAACCACAATCTTTTCAAGCTTCTAGGTATTCATCATTTTCTTTAATTCCCCGTTTGTTGAATAGCTTTTGTTTCTTAAAATGAAGTCAATCATTATTTCTACTCATGCTAAGAGTATCAAACAGACCAAAATTTGCAAAGCATTTCATCAACAATCCCAAATCATTTTACTTCATCCAGAATTATGCCTACACAAAACCGTAATAATAACATTTGTGTTCCAGGAGTATGGATATCCCAAACTAACCATATTCACGAGAAGTCATTCACGCAAAACCAAATAAGCAATTTAACAAGAACAAGACCCCAAAACAAAGGAAATAAGCAACTTAACGGAGATCAAGTACAATTACGATCGTATGACGTACCTTTTTCCTGATGAAGATGATATTGAATTCTTGTTTTGATTTGAATTTCAAATTCTAGGGCTTCAGTCGATTTCACTGTGTACGCGATTAGATTAACGAACCCTAGGGCTTCAATCGATTTCTGTCACTGAACACCATAAAGGACATGAGTATATGTGTCCCGTAGTCATCATCTAGAGCTTCGGTTTATTGCTCTTATGTAAACTAGAAGAAGGGGAAATATCTCTAGGGCTTGGGGTGGAAGGAGATGCAGCTTCTGAGATTTGAAAACTCGACGATGTGTTTCATGTTTTTGAATTTGAAAAAATAAAAATAATAAAATAAAGTAAATTCCACCGAGTGGTCCTAAACTTACTTTGCTCAAGTTTTACATTTCGTTTTTAAGATTGAAAAATTAAATGTTTGATCTTCGATTTTAAATAAATATATTTCTAGACTAACGAAGATGAGAGTTGCAACTTTGCTCTTCACGAGTGGTGTACTCGATTGCCAACAAAAGTAGACAACCACCCGGGTCACCTAGAGCATGCTCTTGTTCTAATGTCAAACGTCCCAAGTGTGTTTTTCAACATATTTTATTGTGATGTTTATCTCTTACCTTTCAATGGTTATGCACTCATGCTTATTGTTGTGTCGAATGTGGATTCCATACTGATGTTACCTGTGGGTTAATTCCTGATAAACTCACACATAAATCTCACTCGGCCATCTTCTTTCAATAGTCAAAGGCATTTCATCCTAATATTCTTGTTAAGTGTGTGGCTTTCCCGTTACGGATGGTTGGCTTAGGTTGAGTTTTAGTTGCCTCAGTTGTAACGTACATATCCATCCAGAGTGTGCTTTGTTGTTGCCTGAGACAATCAGACACGCCTACGATAAACACCCCATGCACTTCAGGAACCTCCCGGTTGAAAACCATAAAAATGAGTATTTTTCTGAAATTTGTGAGAATAAATTGGATCCTCACCTTCCTTTCTATCACTGTGCTGAGTGCGCCCAATAAATGCCTTCTGCTTATGCTCCTTTAATACTTTGCTGTGAAACAGAAACATATTCTCTCAACTCAATGTCTACTTACCGGTTATCAAATGTAAAGTTTGGGGGCATTCATAAGACTGAAGGTCACCCACATCCTTTATTATTTGCTTAAGGGATTGCTAGTGACTGAAGAAAGATATGTTATCAAGATATATTTAACTAAAAAATATTAACAGTTACATAATCTTTACGTGTCCTCAAGTCTTTGGAATGTTATCCACTGACTTCTCTGTCTTTCTTTTTGGTGTGACTGAAGAAAGATATGTTTTGATATATATTAAATATGGTCAATCATCTTGTCACACCCTCAATTTTCACAAACGGGATATTACCGTCAGGCGTGTGACTTTCAGGATCTCAGCCACTAGTTACACCAAACAACACGTTAATTATAAAACAAAATTAATTTTTAAGGTTTGAAATTACCAAAGACTGAGTTATTAACGTAAACATAATAGAAGTTGTGGAAGCATAATAAATCTTAAATCTTTAAATGGCGCAACACGCGTAAACCAAATAAATGATATTTATTGAAAACATTAAATAAATCATGTGAGATGATAAATGCATGAATGGAATGCTCCTAAGCGTGCGCATCTTGTGAACCTGAAAGAAACATGCTAAAGTGTCAACACAAGGTTGGTGAGTCCACAGGTTTTGATAAACAGAAAAGTAATAATCGATTCAGTAAACAAAGTAATATCCGTAGGTAGCTAACCTACTTAACAAGTTACATAGTATATGAAGTTCGCAACCGACACTAACAATGAACACAGTGCCTCGGCTGTGGCTACCAAACCACAACAACAGAAACTTAGGTCAATTAAAATCCGTTCGACCACCGGTCGTGCTAGCGCGACTAGCACGGGTGGGGTTTGTCAAACCCAGTAGATCTACTCAGAATTACCCCGCTGAAGAACACATATTAACGGTTTGAAACGTGAGGACTTAAATTGGTACAACACTAGTAAACATGTCATCATTACAGTAATACTGAATCAAATGAAAATAGGTTTGAACACATGTTTCTTTCCCCCAATAAAAATAGGAAAAGTGAAGCTGAGAACTCACCTGTATCGTTTATACTAGATCATGTATACAGGATCTCGTCAATGCTTTTTGAATTTTAAGACTTTATACACTAAAAGCTAATAGTGCTTAGACCATTTATCATATTGCATAACGATTATATATAACGCACTTACGATAATATACATGTTACAGATTTATACATGTTACAGATTTATACACATAAACACATTATACCCATCATCTAACACCCACATATAAAATATACACACACATATTAAGATATAAAATACACACACATTTTAAGATACTTTGCCTTCATGCACATGACCATAATATCTAATCTAAACTACCTCCCCCCTTACCACGTGAGCATTCACTGCCAAATTCAACTTCATGCATACATACATATATATTTTACATGCTTCAACCCACATAATCACCCATACCACCTAAATATAAATACATATATTAACACAAAACAACACATCATGGTGCACACAAAACTCACGTGATGAACCTGCATACATGGGATTCTAACATGCATACCTACACATGCATATGGACAACATGCATGGCACACCCCCCATGCGGCTAAACCTCCTGCCAAGCGCCCACCTTCATCTCCATAGCCATTAATACGTGTGTGTGTGTGTGTATATATATATATATATATATATATATATATATATATATATATATATTCATACTAAACACACACATACATATTAATATATGACATATATACGCGCATTGCAGAAACATATATATATATATATATGTATTGCAGATTCATATATATATACAAAGAAGCACGCACACATATTTATACATAGCAGAAACATATATATATATATATATATACATCGCAGAAATATATATATATATACACATCGGTTAAATCTATACGCGACTAAAACAACACATGTACATCGCCGTAACCGCAACCAAGAACCGCGAAACCGAAAACGTAAAGAACATGAACGGAACAGAAATCGTACCGAAAAGACACGAGGAAGATGAGAACTTCACCGATGTTGTTGTGTATGGTGATTGCCGGAGGAATCGTACGGTTAGTTGCTTGATCGACGATCGAGGCACCGAGTGACGATGTTTGCGGGCTGGACGGACCAACGAATCGCAGTGAATAAGCGAGAGATGGTTGTCGAACACTTCACGGTTGGAGGTAGAAAGAATGTAAGTCGTTCGTTCACGGCGGAGAGGGCTGCCGGGGTTAACTTCACGGTCAATCACAAGGCTGACGAGGGATGAAAAACCAAACGTCGAGGGAGGAGACTAGAGTTTGAGAGAGTTGTGAAGAGGATGGGGGAAGTTGTCGAGGTTATGTAATCTTGGGGGTGGGGTGGGCGGTTATCGTGGGGGTGTTTGCTAGGTTAGAATAATACCCTTTGACTATAAAATTGTTTAAGCAGTAGCAGCAGCAGTAGCAATAGCAGTTGTTGTTGTTGTTGTTTTTTGTTGTTGTTGTTGTTGTTTGTGCTGCTGCTGGAAAAAAACACTAAGAAAAAACTTAATTGACGAGGAGTTGAGTTGATAACGTTAACCTGGAATTATGAGGTGTCACACATCTCGATTCAAGATTTCATTTATCACAGGTTCTCTGCCTCTCTATGTCTTTCTCTTTGTTGAAGTCTTCTTTTATCTTAGCTTCTCTCTCACATGTGAGATATTTATACAATTTTGACCAAAACTACTCGCATGCATTTTATTGAATTTGACGAGTATTTTTTTTGTACAAGTTTATCTTTGTCTTAGGATTACAAATTAAAATGATTAATAACCAAACCATGTTGTTGTGGTGTCGTCCTCGATCACTAGTCCCGCTATACATAAAACTAAACAAAGATAGATACTTGTTGAAAAGCCAAAGGTATTATAGTCCAGCGGCATCTTGGTGGTGGGATAAGATTTAGGGCCTATTAGGTCATGGGTTCGAATCTCACAAATGGGGGTTTTCTCATAATTATGAGTTTTCTCCTGAATTGGTGACTTGGTGGTGGAATATGATCGTGTGGTAACACTGGTGGCACGATGATACTCCAGTGATCCGTGAGTGATTTCATTTAGCCGTTAAAAAAAAAAATACTTGTTAGAAAAGTTGAGTGAAGGGTTGTTCGGAAATTAAGGAATATATGTACCAATAAAGTTAAAGATCGAGTGATGTTTTTTCAAGTAAAAGAATAGAAAATCATCGTATTACCCCACTATATATGTCGTCATCATGTGAAAGAGAGTTTGACATAATGGATAACTTGCCATATCCGAACATTGCCGCATAAAAAGATTACTACCAAGACGGCGATAACTACTATTTGGTTATAAAAGATTTCTATATATATATCAAGAAAATGATAGCGTCTATTTGGTTATGGACCTTTGTTCTTGTGGGTCGTTCTTCGATCTAATTAAATTCAAGGGACAGTACACCAAGACGACAAGTGCTGGAGCTACACGATTTGAAGCACTCAAGGTGAAGAAGCTTCATTACTTAAGCAGATTTATATTTATCAAATAGTCTGTGGTACTTAGGGTGCGTTTGATTCGAGGAATTTGTTGGATTTGAAATTGGAATTGGAATTCGAATGATTTGTATTTGGAATTCAATATTTTCCAACGGATTTGGATTCAAAGGTATTGGAATCTATAAAGGAATTTAAATTCAAAATACATTTCTAGTAACAAAACACTTATAAAAGAATTGGAATTTATCACCCGTTGCAAACCGCCACCACCTTAACAACCGCTGCCGCCGTCACCGCCAACAATCGACCGCGACCACCAATCGCGCCCATTGCCGAAAATTGATCTACCCTACTTCCGCCACCAACTAATGACGCCCGTCGTCGAGACACGGTTCGGCAACGGCGGTTGGCGACAGGGGACAACGGTCTGGGCGAACAGTGGGTGGCATTGGTCGGCGTCGGGTTTGTGCGGCGTTGGTGGTGGTCGGTGGGTGGCGGCGGCAGCGACCGGTTGACAACGAGCGACAGTCGGTGGTCAGGGGCGGTGACGGGGTCGACGACGGACGGCGACGGAGAATCGACGGTCGGGGGTACTGGACGGCGGTGGTCGGCAGTTGGGGGTGGCGGTGGTCGGGGTTGGGGGCGAGCGACAGTTAGGGTCGGGGGC
>BJCM01099738.1:0-13314 GCA_018326385.1 Flaveria bidentis
GTCTTGATACATCTTTGTGGCACCAGGATGAATGGAGTATCGAGTTTGGTGAGCTTCATCCAAAATCCTCACACGTAGATCCCCGAAACGAGAAATCCACACCCGTCCAAATCGAGTTTTAACACCAAGTGTGTTTTCACCCAATTCCCCAACCAGACCTCTCATTCTTTCAGAGTTTAGATGATCTTCTTTCAATGCCTCATCCTGAAACTCCTTGACTTGCTTCATTACATTAGAGGTCATGATCAGTTGGTATGCTTTCACCCGAATCGGCTCGGGCCTCTCCTTCCGGCTAAGAGCATCAGCCACCACGTTGGCTTTGCTCGGATGATAGTGGATGTATGGGCTGTACTTGAACATTTCTAAGGTAATCGTTACCGTTACCGTTATCGTTACCGTTACCGTTACCGTTACCGTTATTGTGTTGTATGATACGTTTTCTTTATTTGCTAGCAAGGTTGGCCCAATTTTCCATGGATATGAATTTTAATTCATGACGTCCAACTTCATTCAATATATACAAACACACATATACGCAAAATAAATCAGATCTAGAAGAAACAAAAAGGAACATACGGTTTCTCTTCACAGACAACAAATATTCATTTTAAAAGACAACAAATATTCATTTTAAAAAATCTCAGTTTTAATCCGATTAAACATTTGATATGTACGATCAATTCGTTTAAATATGATAATAAGTTACCGATTTCAATTTCTTCGCTCCGTATTCCCTACTCATAATCAATATTATCGCCATTTCATTCAATGCATTTAATGGAGTCTTTGATTCGGAGTAAGTAGCATCATCAATATTAAAAGAAACAACATATACTTTTGATTTCGATTGTTCCAGTTCCGGTTTGCACATTACAACAGGTTAGAACATAAGTCCTTTGTTCCTGTTCGCTAGAATGAAAAAGAATACACGGTGTTGTTGTTGTTGGCGTGGAATTAATGATATATGGAGTTTTTGGTTCATAAGGTTTTGATAAAAATTTGTTTCATTCTTGATGACAAATGTTCTACACCTTCTACACTGACTACTCCAAAACTCAAAGATATTTAAAATCAAAAAGCAAATCACTGAATCAATGCAAATATCGCAAGTCAGCAACTGAAGGCTCATGTTTGTGAGATTGGATAGTCTCTAAAACATACGAGGGAGATTTGGATCATGTATCTTAGGCAAAATATTACATCCATCGCAAATCACACGAATTTACATGACCAGATTTAAGTCAATCTCCCAAGAGATCTATGTGAAAATAAGTCAAGAAAAGTACACTACATAAATTGCACTATTATGCATCGCGTGTGGTGGGTTAGATTATTGGAAAACCTTTTTCCCAGTTGCCACGACAACATCAGGATACCAATGGCTATAGTCCTGAATAAAGTAGTAAGTAGTAATTACTAATTCTGGGTAACCCCAATTTCCCTTTGCATCTAGGCTGAGCTTGATTATTTGGCAAAACTTGAATAACCCACGTGGCCACACCATCAGAAAGTGTGTGGGATTTGTAGTTTTCAACAAACGATTCCGATAAAGCATTCGTTTGTGATCAATACACCTTCAGAAAGTGATATTTCAACATAATAATTCCCTAGGGTTACACGTAACCTAGAACCTGGTCATATAAATTCTCAAAACACTTAACATTTTAAGCGAAAATGGTCATACAGAATGTTTACACAGGGTAAGTATGAACCTGGATCCTATGGGAGATTTCTAGGGTGCCTTACCACTAGGCCATCTTGTGATGATTATCGAATCAACTTATATAAGCACAAGATCGACACTTCTTAAGCCGTATCAAAGCTTACAGTCTCGTATGAATCCCAATTACCTAAAATCCCTAATAACACTACAGTCACCAAATAAACCATATGTAGAATCAACAATGACTGTATTTGTTCTTATTTATAATTTCATGTACTTGTTTATAGACAGCAACTATATCTAAACAGCTAACTTTATACCTATAACTAAGGGACTGTGGCTCAGATTAACGAACGACTAAGCATGAAATTACAAGCATCAATGATCAACTGGCAACCATGAAAGTACATAATCTGATACATCTTGTAAAAGAAGGGACAGAATGATGGTTTTCATTTGATTATTATTGTTATTATTATTATTATTTTGACTCACTAGGTTCAGATAGTAGAGCCAGATACCAGAATCATTTAAAGAAAGATCAGTCTGTGATGAAACCTAGATGATGAAACTGGAAGTGGTATACAATATTACTTGACTCTTAAGAAAAAAAAGCATTTTAGGCCACTTCACTTTTTAGTCAAAAAGGATGAAGCACTATAAAAGCATTTCAAGCACAATAAAGAATAGAAGCCACAAGAACAGTTTTATAATATGTGTTTCACAAAGTTGGATCAAGAACTGAACATAGCATAAGACTAGAAGTAGTGGTGCCCTAGGGAGCGCCAAAGTTTTTGATTTGGACAAAAATGGGGCGTTAAAGCCACTACATCCTAGTTAAAGGGAGCTTCAAAGTTTTGTTTCGCCAAACCCTCACAGGCGTTAAAGGGATGAGTGAATTCATTTTTTCCTACTTTTGACAATCTTTAACTAAAAGAGGCTTTAAACTACTACACTTGTTTTAAAAGAAACTTTAATAAATTCATTTTGCTAGGTGCCATTTTAACTAAATACACTACACAGTGTAACTACAATGATGAAAATATATGAGGGGTCATAGCCAGATCAAAACACACCCATCTCTACATTCCTCCCAGAATAAAAATACCAAATCGTTTTTCATCTGAGTCTCTCTTTTCATTACTACCCTTAGTAAGAAAAGTGTACTATCCATCACATGAAAACATACAGAAGAAATCTGAACATGATTAAACAAGAAATACACAATAGGCATGTATCAGTAAGGATTGGGATAGTGATACCCGGCTCCATTAACTGGCGGATAACCATATGGCATCATCGGTGATTGTCCAGGAGCTATGTAACCGCCGTTGTTGATATTGGTCAAACTACTTTGACCTTGCATTCCAGTCCTAGCATATTGTTGCCAGACCATCTGTTCTTGCACAAGCAACTGTTGTTTTTTCTCCATATCTGCCATTTGGACATAAGAAGGTGGAGCAATGCTTAATGATGCTGCAAACGGATCTCCTCCAACTGTTTGAACTGACCCATCAGGGGCAGGAAGTGCTAATACGGGAGTGGCAGTTTTCCCTGGCAATGCAACACTGCTAGCACTACCACTACTTAACTGGTTGGTGCTAACATATTGCCTCACCATTCCTTGGTCATACATTCCATTAAGAAGCAAAGGATCAAGCCCACCACCCATTGCCGCCTTCTGTTTTTCTAGATTACTAGCGGTCTCCACTAGTGCAAGTTCCCAGTCTGCTTTTCCAGGTTCTGCAGCTGGATTCTGCCAAGCAGAGGTTACCTCAGGCTCACCATTGGATCCAAATGCTTCCCAGTTACCATTGGTTTTGTTTGCTGTGGGACCTGCAAATAATGCCAACGCAAATCTATTTCCTTGGTCATCTGCTGTCAAAGCCCCATCCTCTCTTAAATCCACTAAATCCCCGGTGTGTTGTGGTTCAGCCTTGGGCGGCTCGGGAGCAGGTGGTGGTGGTGGTGGTGGTGGTGGTGTCTCTGGAGCTGGCAATGCTTTTATTTCGTTCATATCATATTCAGGCTCTTCCTCTTTTACCTGTTCCACAACCTCTGGTTTTTTTTCTGGGCTATTCATAGCCTTGGCTCTATCTCTAACAAATTCCTCCAATGTCTCCAGTAATTTAGCAGTTATCCTCTGAACTTCGGGATACTCTGAAGATCTTGCGATGCCCATATCCTTGCACCAATTGTAGAAACCTACAAGCTCGTCAATCTGCTTTGCAGCGCTAACATAAGCATCAAATGCTTTCACGCAATCCTGATACTCCATATCAAAGAAACGATCAAGCAAGATGGCCAGGACTTCACATATATCTGCATAAAGCTTGAAACTTTCTTGAACAACAGGATACAGAGCAGCCAACACCAACCTGCTGTTTCTTGCAAGGCCTGTGGGTCTACATGACAAGATCCTATCCAACAACCTCTGTAAATGCCCCATCTTTCCAAAGATCTTTTCGGGTTTCATATCTCTCAAAGGTGTCACAATATTCTTGTCCTGTGAGGATCCCTCTCTCACATCTCCAAAAGATCTCGACCTCCTCATATTTCCACCATACCCAGGATTGTCATTGTAACCGTAATCATTCCCATGATATGGAGGGGACCTCCATCGATCATCCCTGAACCTGTCTGGTTCTTCACTGCCACCATTGTTTTGTTTCCTCTCATAGGCAATCAAATCCAGCTTCTGATCCAGGTAAAAACCATAAGTCCTCACAAATGTAGAGTGATCCCATGAATTTGAATGGGCCTCATCACGGAAATCTGACATGTTAAGCAACCTTGTCCCTTTCCTCGTAGCATACATGATTTCCTGCTGGAAAACCACGTCCCCCTCATTCAACAACCGGTGGACTAGAATCAAACACTTGAGGGCCACAATCCAATCATGAGTCTTGCTCAACCGTTTTGACACCGCATGGACACATGTACTCACATAACCTCTTGAGTAAGATGTCAGCTGCAGGATCTCTCGGATGTACTTCTCACTAGCCGGATCATCATCATGACTGGTGGCTTTCACAATAGCAACCTCAAGCTCAGGGGCCATGTTGCTAGCAACCTTAGCTATCCCAATACTCGTTTGATCTTTCACCGCACCCATAGCCTTCCGCAAAGCCATATTTCCTTCTCTGGATGTCCAAAAACCCTAAATCAACATAGTACAACATTAGAAAAAACTAATACTTCATTTGATTGTAGTGAATCAAGTTTGAAATCGAATCTAAACTGCTTAAATGAATGAACTGCATAAAAGAAATCGATGAAACTAAACGCCATAAGGTTGTAGCAACACAAATCATCAACAAAAGTCATTTATTATCAAACTGTAACTGATTAGATATCTGCAAAGCATCAGTATGAGAGGATCCCTCGTTAATTGATTAATTTGGGAGTAACTGAAACCACATCCAAACCAATCATTCATCAAGAATCACATAAAGAGTAACATTAGGAAATCAATGATTGCAATTCAGAGGCAGGTTTAGGGAAGTTGAATTGGTGGTAAAAGTCGTACCGATGATATCTACAAGGGAAAAGGCCGGCTGATGGTGAGATCCGTTGACTTTATAGACAATGGAGTCTATGTGTGATCGCAAGTCTAGGAAGCAGCATCCGGTGGCGCTTACCGTCGTCGTCTCGCCGGAGATCTCTCTCGCTCTATATCTATATCTATATCTATATAGATATATGTATGTGTGTGTTTGTGAGCTGAAAATTGTGTGTGTGTGTTTGTGAGCTGAAAATTGTGTGTGTGTGTGTGTGTGAGAGAGAGAGAGAGAGAGAGAGAGAGAGAGAGGAAGGGGATAAAGAGTTGCGAAGTGGTCTGGAGGGTAGTTGATTATGGGCCGTTGGATTAGGGAGACCTCCAATAGAAAGGAAGCTTCTATGTATGACGAGGAAAAGATCTTTTCGGGGAAAAATTACTTGATTTATCATTTGATTAATCTGGTTATCCATCGTATTATCAAAATTTCAGATCAATCAGAAGTACATAAGCGTTTCAATATTTCTGTCCGGAGATATCTGCATATGGTTTCGTCATAAACTACTCTTCAGCGATACCACATGGTTTAATATTATTGGAAATTTAAAAAGAAAAAAAAAACAAAACTTAAGTTGATGGGTTGCGATACCTGAGGGTGTTTGTATCGTCGGCGTATCGCCTATGTCGTAAAAGGCTCATCTCGCCGGCTAGCAATACATATCGCTCCGACTACCATTTAAAATATATTACTTTTTTTTAATGCTCTTTTCTAATTCCGTTATATAATTAATAATACTAACTACCATAATTAACGTACGAAAACTATATTTAATATTCAAACATCTTATATAAATCTTCACAAACATTTCATTCATCTTGTTTCTTAAAAAATATCAATCACAAACCTTCAATCATATTTGTTAACATTGTTATATGTAATGGTGAAAAATACAAATTTAATAATAAAGTGGAAGAGTATGATCCTATAAGAGTTTGACATGATAAACATGTTATCTTTCTACCGGTCAATATTACATCTCAAGACTTGAAACATCTTATCTTTAATATATTTGGTTTTAAAAAACGTATAAGATTATATTATAAAATGTCAACATACACTGATTCAGTTGACATATTGAATGATAATGATTGTTAATTTTTTTATAAATCATTTTGTTAATGATCCAAATTATATTTTTACATTACATGTTAGTGAGTACGATAATGTTGGTAGTAGATCCGTAATTAAAGAAAATTATGATTTGAAAAATAAAACTTTGATTTAAACAATGATTTTGAAAAGTTCAAATTTTCTACCCAAATGGATGAAAGTTATGAGTTCAAAGTTCAAGTTACAGATTCCCATACATTGCCTAAGTCTTTGTCAAATCCTACTGATAATGAACTTAAAAGTTA
The DNA here is from genome assembly GCA_018326385.1 of Flaveria bidentis. Classification (NCBI taxonomy): domain Eukaryota; kingdom Viridiplantae; phylum Streptophyta; class Magnoliopsida; order Asterales; family Asteraceae; genus Flaveria; species Flaveria bidentis. The sequence goes on from BJCM01099738.1 coordinate 6,579, forward strand.
TAAGTCAACATCTTCAAACGTGAAACAAGGGCAACGTTTTAATACTAAAGATGACCTGCAACAATAACTAGGTAAAATGGTAAATTGTATGTTAGTTATTATTTTAAGTTAAAAGTCGAGTGATCATCAAAGAAAAGATTTGAAGCATCATGTCGAAACAAAGACTGCAGCTGGTGTATTAGAGCATATGTGTTTGAAAGTTCAAACAATTTTCAACTTAGATATTTTAACGATATTCATACTTGTTTGAGAATGCTGTTTATTCCAATATTCGTCAAACAAACAAGAAGGTTGTTGGTTATATTATTAAAGATCAACTAAAATACAACGGATGAATATACCATGGTACAGAAATTACAAATGATTTTAGGTTATATCATAGATTTGATTCATCTTATCAACAAGTTTGGAGGGGAAAGAATTATCTTCTTGAACTTTTAAATGGGTCCCCTAAAAAGTCATTTGAATAACTTCATATTTATTATTATAATCTAAAGAATACGAACCCTAGTATAATGATCCACATTGCAATAGATAAAACTAGTTGTTTTGAAATGTTTTTTTGTGGCTACTGGTGCTACGGTTAGTATTTTTGTTATGGTTTTCTTATTTAATTTTATTTATATTTGAAGTTTTGTGAGACATTTTTGGCCTTTGATAGTCATAGACAAGGCATATCTAAAATGTAAATATTTGGGTACTCTGTTTTGTGCGGTAGCAATGGATGGGAACAATCAAATTCTACCAATTGCATATGGTGTTAGAAAAGCCAAGAACAAGGAGTCTTGGACCTGGTTTTTGGCGAGGCTTAAAGAGTGTATCGGTAATAATCCACATTTAGTAATCATATCTAATCGGGCTGCATCAATTGATATAACAATAAGAACAACATTTCTCGAGGCCTTTCACGACCTATGTTGTTGTCAATTGATGATAAACCTATGACTTAAGTCCATAAAAGAAAAAAAATTAAGTCTTTATGTTGCCAAATTTGTAAAGCTTACTGGATATCTGACTTTGAGGATGGAATGTTAAGATTAACTTCTACTCTTTCTCGTGTGCAAAATACTCTATTCATTATTAAATTAGAAAAATGGTCAAGTGCACATTGCTCCAGTAGGTGATATAACATCATGACGTCTAACAGTGTTGAGTCTATCAATGCTTTGTCTCGACATGCAAGAAAACTCTCAATCACCGACCTTATTAAATTTTTCTGTGAGTATTTACAATAGTGGTATTTAATTGTAGAGAGATCAAAGGTAATTTCCCTTTTTAAATAACATATTTTTCATAAATTTATTTTAACTTTTTATGTTTAATTTTTATTTTTAAATGATATCAAATTTGAAACACAGACTTACTAAATGGGTTGAAAATAAAATTACAAGAAGAATTAAAAAAAGTGTGATATGGACAGTAACAAGCATCAACAATCATTGTTTTGAGGTTGTTGGCGGTGGTAAAAGAGGTTAGGTTAATTTGCATAATCAAACATGTATTTGTCGTCAATGAAAATTATCAGGTTTACCATATAGTCATACAATTGTTGTTTTAAGATTTTTAAATATAGTTAACTGTGGTAACATGGCTCAACTTTGGTTTTTAAAAGATGTATATAATGCGACTTATGAAGAAAACTATAAATCCTTTACTAGATCGATCATAATGGAAAGATCCTTCAAATTTTGTGCCTCTTAAGCCACAATTAATGAACAAGAAACAAGCAAGAAGACCATGTGAGAAAAAAATATACCCTCTCGCGATGAACAAGTTACACCTACATTTTGTAGTAGATGTAAGATGGAAGGACACCATCGTGACCAGTGTAAGTGCATAACCCCTTCTCAAGCATAAGAAGATTAGCCTACATGGATGCAACAATCGTAATGAACTCAACACTTATGTCGATCCTTAGAGTTTTTCCAGTTATGTACGTGATGGAAGCGATGAAGCCTCATAAAATGAGAGTTTGACTTAAATCAACCTTAAAAACACTTTTTTTATTTAAAATGTATACTATAACATATTAATGATTGTGGATTTAATTTTGTATATTTTTATAACTATATGCTAAACACAATCATTACATACAAATAAAAAGAATTAAACTTTTAATGTAATAAACAAACAAACTCACATTTACAAAAAATACCATTCATTACATATGAATAGAAAGAAAAACTACATTACAAAGTGATTAATAAATATATGTAATCTTCAGTGATGTTTATCTTCACGCAACCCTTGTACACATTTCATGCTCGTAAGAATCACAAGATGAATATTATAATTTTAGAGAGAATCATTTTCTTGTATCATAAAAGAAAATGATTCATGGGCTATTGCTGTTGAAAATGAGCAAAATTTTTATTATCATTATGTAGATAAAGTAAGAAAATTAATAAGTTTATGAGAGGTTGACGTTTTATAAAAACGAATATTATAGTGTTGCATATGAGTAAATTTAGATTTTTAAATGCATTGAATGATCTATTTATGTTGGTTTCCAAGAAAAATATAAAATTAAAATTTATTAGTTCGTGGTGTTGGGTTCAGTGGTATCTTAGTTAGGTTTTGCAGGACCGTTAGAAGGGGGCAATGCACTTTTACAACACAACACAAGTGGGGAGAGTTCTTTAGATCACTTAACAGATCAAATGGGGAACTAGAAACCAGTTTATATGAGAGCTAAGAAACACAAGTAATAAAGAGACATAACAAGAACAAAAACAACACAAGTATCTGTTTTCAAGAATGATGTATATTTCTCTCTAGTTCCTTACAAGTGTTTACAAAGCAATGACAATAAGATACAAGAACCAGAGATACTTATACTACATCCTACAGCCGACCATACTTTTAAGGCCAGGTGGATACTTGATCTAGATAACAACAAAATCAATGTAGAGTCAAAAGGCAGATTGTCTTTTGACTAGTGACTATGACATGCCATAGCTCACATCCTAATATATTACAAAAAGGATAAAAGTACATAAAGTAGAAAGTATAGACTCAAGACCTCAATATACATTTACCAAAAGCATGGACCTTTCACCAACTCATGTAAAGTTGGTGTTTAATCAGAGTTGCAGCGGAAAGGTGGTCTAGCTTTATGGTAAAGGTACATCAAATAGCATCATGTGTTAAAAAGTCTTCGGAAGAAATCTATCTTCAAGTGTTGGCTTCGGAAGACTTTGTATTTGAGGCTTCGAAAGACTTCATGTTTGGCTTCAGAAGATATTGGTCTTGGTTTAGGAAGATTTCACACTTAGAATGTTTTCTAAGGAAGAGTGTGAAACTTCCGAAGCATTCTACTTTAGTACGCTTGTGCATGCATGCTGGAGAGACTTTGGATGTTTTGGGTTGCATCAACCTTATATGAAACCTTACAAACTCCCCCTAGGCTGATGCTACCAAACACTTGAAGACTTCATATATTAACAGTCCTCATCATGATAATGACCATCCTTTTCTTCATAAGATGATCAGGATTACTCAGACTCTCATAGTGTCTTCTCATATCAAAGAGATCATGCAGAGGTAGAATGAACATGTCTTGCCATGTGTAGATATTTTCAACACCTTGATCTCTGATAACATGCCATCTTTCTGGATTTGTAGTGTATGTTCAGGACAAGATGGGTCTTCTTGATGCTAGAGGAGCCACTTGGATTGGAGTTGACTGGGCTACCTCTTCATGCACTTCTTTAGGTTGATCTGACTCACCCTGAGGTATGGAGGTAGATGGTTTAGACTTCTTCTTCTTCTTCTTTGACTTTGGTCTAGAAGCCATCCCCTTCCTCTTTTTTAAAGACTTAAACTGAGAAGACTGGTCTACAACACCTTGTTGATTAGTCTTGTATTGCTAAGTTAGGTGTTCCTCCCTCACTAGTTTAGAAGGAGAGGGAGTTTGACCCGACTACGGATCAGAAGATGAAGCTTGCTGATGCTCAACAGGAAGTTCAGGTTGTGTTGTCTCAAATGGTTCAAGCTTAACCTTCATTTCTTGAGGGACCTGACTTGGTAGGGACTGTAAGTCAACTAGTTCTCATTTTTGAATTTTCTTCTTGATCACCCTTATATGATTATCCATAGCGGATAGAGACATGGGGCCAAGTCTCCTTCCAGAGAATCCATATAGCTTTAAGAAGCTCATTATCCTCTGTTTATTAGCAGACTTCTTCATATTCTTCTGGATGATGGCTCTTGACTTTACAGCCTCTTCCCTCAACCTCTTCTTTGTGATTTTGTTTCTTTGGTTACTTCAAGTTCAAGTTGTTTGAGATACTCAAACTCAATGTATTCAAAGTATAAGGGAAGAAGTGCATCTGCCTGATAGAGGCCTGTGGCACTCAGGTAATTGATTATTTTGACCCTATCAGTTTCTTTGTCTACCTGAGGTTTTTGTGGAGCCATATCCTCTTGTACAGGACTTTCTTGAACTGGGGAGAGGGTAGGCACATGCTTGTAGGGTCTTTTCAGTCTTCTCTCTTATTTGATTTGAAGAAGTAATCTTGCATCCTCTGCCCCTTTCTTTCCTTTGACAATTCCATGTTTGCCAGTTCATTTAAATCATCTAAGGGGAGGGAGATGATATTATTAATATCATAGTTCATGGTCTGCAAGTACCTTATCCTGACTGCCCTCAACTCATCATCCTAAGTGTTTGGCATGGGGGCAACCCTGATAGCAGCTTCCATGAATCTTGCAGACTTAGTAGAGGAACTTTCTCCCCTTAGCTTCCTCTTCCTCTCTCTCTCCTCTTCCTCAATCTCCTTAGAAGTCATTTTACTTTTCCCTTTGTCACTCATAGACCTTTGTGACTTAGGGTGGAGAAAGCTTTGGCATTCATTGCTTGGTGTAGCTTCCAAGCTCTAGCCAGAGAGAGGTTGTGATGGACTTTCACCAACAGGTGCTTAACTGAGGGAATAAATTGTTGAAGTAGTTATGGATGTGACAGGGCTCTCAGGCTCTACCACTGGGCCTTTAGTCATGGTTTCTCCTTCGAAGCTAATCTTAGGGTCTGCCTCAACGTCCAGTTGACCAATAGTATTACCTAATTGCCTTTGTCTCCTTCTAAGTCTGAACTCTTCAGTAATTCTGTCTTGTATCCTTTGAGCCAGCCTGTTAGCTTGTCTAGATTGGCTTGGGTTGACAAGTGGCATGCTGATAAGGTCAAGACCTTCATAGTAGTTCAAGGTCTGAAAATTTAAGACTTCTTCAAGATTTTAAAGATGTTGGGTTTCATCTGTCCCAATTTAAGAATATTATCGGTTTCCCTCAACTACGATCCTAGTTCACAGTTGAGAATATGTTGAACATATCTAGGAAACATGTAATATTCTCAAGAGTCTAAGTTAGCAAGCAGATTTGTATAGACAAATTGAGAATACCTGAACTTGACCCTTTGAACCATCCCATGCACTATGAAAGAGAGATCTTCAAGAATCTGGTCCCAACCCCCATGCTTGTCGGATAAGCTGTAGATGACCACATGTAGTAAGTACTTTCAATGGGATGAAACCTTCCCTTTCCGGTAGGTTTTTATAGAGAAATCCCCTTCATAGCCCATCTACTAGAAGGATTGGTTAACAGTTTCTTTAGGAAATAACAATTCACCTTCCTCATCATCCAGCTAAAGATGAATGTTTATGATGGCTGGAGTGATGAAGATTGTCCTCCCCTGCACTATAGCAGACAGTGCCTTCTCCCCATCTAGAATAACCTCTTGATAGGTTTTCCAGAAATCAAGCAAATGATCCTTATAAAGAACAGGATTGATGGTAAGGAAGGTGGAATAGTTAGACAAAGCCAAGAATTGACAAACCTTTGAGAAGTGTGGATCTTTCTTAGAGTTTAACAGGGCAACCTGATTGTGCTGCCTGTCTAACTGCATGGAGAAATCAGGGTCATTTCTTCTGTTAAGGTTGGCCAATTAGGAAAGCTTAATGGTGAAGGAAAGAAAGAACGAAGGCGGTTGCAAAGATAATTTAGGTTAAAGAAGAAATGCAGATGAAGAAAATAGTGGAAAAGAGGGGGAACCATTGGGTTCATGTGTGAAAAAGATTTGAGACAAAGTTAATGAAAGAGGATAAAGCGTTGAAATCCGGATGTTGGTTCCACCTCTGAAAAAGTAGTTTTCTTTTGCTCAAAAAGTAGTTTTCTTGGAAGTCGAAAAAGCTTCCGAAGGTAAATTGTCTTCGGAGGATTTAATGAAAAAGCTTCCGAGCCAAAATGACTTCGGAAGAAGTTTCCTAAGACTTGAATGTTTATTCAAAAGGAACAAAGATTCAGAGAGTTAATTTGCTTTGGAAGAGAATTTTCCTTGAAAACAGAGAATTTTCCTTGAAAACATATAAGTGCCTAAGAGAACAATTAAGCTTTGGAAGAGATTTTAGACATTTCTTCTGAATGTAGTAAGACTGGATTACAACAACACAAAGAGGAGATTAACCAAACTTAATCAAATAGTAAGACTGGATTAACCATAATAAGACACTAAGAACACAAGTAATATGAGAGACAGAACACAAGAGCAAAATACACAGTGAGATGGTTTTCAAGATTGTAGTATATTGCTTTCTCAAGTTCTATTACAAGTGCTACAAAGCATAATGGAAAGATACAATAAAAAGAAATACTTATACTACGACCTACAGCCGGATATACTTTGAAAGCCAGTTGGATACAATTGACTAGACACAAACAAAATCAATTGTAGAGTCAAAAGGCA
>BJCM01099743.1:6422-44172 GCA_018326385.1 Flaveria bidentis
GCCATGTGGTTGATTCGGTCATACGATTGGACCCATACATATGAATCATTCGTGCGATTGAATCATGCGCCTAGCTGAATCGTGCAACTGAAGTTCATCAGCATGTCCATTCGCATATTTCACTATTGAACACCATAGATTTGAATCTTTGTCAAAACGTGACACTAAACTTCATGATTAGGTTCATTTGGACCGCAAAGACTCGAAATAGCACTTAGTTTCATTAAAATCAACATTGTTGTCCATTTAAGTGGTAAGAGTTTAGTCCCAGTTATTGATCTTAACATTTGCGGTCATTTAGGGTTCAATTAAACCATTCATTAGAACCGATTTCATTTGCAAAGTACTTATAGATGAGTAGGAAATCAGTTAGTATCAATATCAAAGGGTAATCACAATAATCAGAATTTTGGCAGAGTGTTCGTGTATGAGCGGTTTTTGAGATTTTTGAAGGGTGGTAAAGAATACGACCGACTAACCCACTTATTTATACTTTTTTGAGTTTCAGTCGTGTGACTGGACCCATATGCATGTTTCATTTGTGCGGCTGGGGTTCAGTCATACGACTGGCTCAGACTCCTTCATCTAGTCATATGATTGGTTCATTCTTATGATCCAATCACATGATTGTCCCATACTCATGGTCCAATCATGTGAATGGCTCATACTTATGGTTCAATCGTGCGATTGGCTCATAATTATGATTCAATCGTGCGATTGGCTCATACTTATGAGTTTGACCTCATACATTTCCATACACTCAAAATCTAACTTTTGATATATAACATTATGACCAATGATCATCTCAGACATAACCCTTTTTACAAAAAATCATTTGATCACCTCAAACGTGATCCTTTTAATTTGAGCCGATTGGTCACCTCAGACGTGACCTTTTAATTTGTGATTCACAAAGTTCATCTAGTTATATAGTTCAACATTTACGTAAAGCAGAAAACAAAAACAGAAAAAACAACTTTAATAAAACCAAAAGAAGACATATTTTTGTGTTTTTGGTTTGAGGTGGATTGAAACCTTTTAGACATCATCTAACTGATTTTCCTCCTGAGTAGAACAACTTCAATTAATTTTATCATCTTTGGAAAGATTCATATAGAATCATATAGGTATATCAAAATCATTTGGGACCCTGTTATAAGTACTTTGATACTAGATTCTCATTTGTCTAAGAGTCAATAGCATTTTCAGGAAATCATACTAGAGCTATTAGATCCACATAGTGATTTTGACCATCGAGAGTTACAGTCACAATGATTGTCAGTATATTTGCCAACTAAAATCCATACACAGATTTTTGACTCACATTGGTGATGAGTTAGGTTACATTATTTCAACAAGCATTTTTGGATCCCACCCTTATATGGTAATCAACATTCCTCAGGAGATTTTTGAGCGTTCTATGGGTATTTGACAAGAAGAAACTATTCTAAGAGCTTTCAAAGAGATGCCAAGCCTCAGGTCAGTGCCATCGCACAACAGAGAAGTGAAAACAATAATGAATTCTAGAATATTTAGGTTATGCTTATCCTCAGGTCAGTGCCATCGCACAACAGAGAGGCACACAACCTATCTTCTTGTTAGATCACTTTTTTCTTTTGCACATAACACACCAACAACATTTGTCATTAGCTTGATTGCACTTAACATTTTTTTCTTGTGCCATGCTCATTTTTATGGTCATCCGCACACATTTGTGGGGTTTATCTTGCTCGTCACCCCTTATTGGAAATGTGTTTATTGTGTTAACCAGGGATAAGATGAGAGAAAACAACAAGTTGAATGTATTAGTTTGAATTTGATTCACCAATGAAGTCTAGTCGTCTATTGTGTTGTATCTACCGATACATCATATAATGAACTAGCAACCCCTAGGACTACTTTCTCTGTGTTACATCAGTAGCATACCAGTGTACTATCATTTTTACTTAATTTTGCCTAGACTTCTCAGACTTGTAATTTGAATATATCATTTTGAACATTTAAATCATTTTGATGTCCCAAAACAATTTGTTCCCTGTGTACTATCATTTTCCATAAATTTGGAATCAAAATCACATATATGATTTCTTTGCTTTTAGCTTATCTGCTCTCCCCCTCATTTTTGTAAGTAATTAAATACTAATATTAAACTATTCTCCCCCTAAAATTCTAAAACCGAAAATCTTTTTGTGTTTTTGGATTTTAAAAGACAAGAAAATAAAATAAAAAACAAAAAATAAATAAAATAAGAAAAACTTGTCGGACTAAGAACTATATTCTTCTTGAATGACATCACTTTTCTTTTTCACGCCATTAACCTCTAAAAGATATAAAAACCAAGGTTTGTCAAATGCTTTTGTTTAGAGGTCGGAGTGTTGAAAATCCGTATTAATTTTAACAACATCGATTAATTTCTTTTCAAAACAGTCACGTATAGAGTGATATTTAATACTGATGTCTTTAGTTTTTGGGTGTTGGACCGGATTTTTAGTGAGAGCAATTGCAACAGAATTATCAACAAAGATAGGGGTTTTAGAGAATTGCAAACTGTAGTCTCGCATTTGTTGTTGGATCCAAATGATTTGGGAGTAAAAGCTTGCAGCGGCAACATATTCAGCTTCACATGTTGACAAAGCAATAAATGTCTGCTTCTTACACTGCCAGGTGACTAAACGTCTTCCAAAAAACTAACATCCCTTTGATGTTGATTTGTAATTCATCTTGCAACCACCATAATCCGAGTTACTATACGCTGTAAGCTCTAAGTCATCATCATGAGGATACCACAGCCCGAGTGTTGGAGTACCCTTCAAATAACAAAAGATCCTTTTAACCCCAATTAGATGTTTTACTTTTGGTTTAGCCTGATATCTGGAATAGAGACACGTGGCATACATAATATCAGCACGAGAGACTGTGAGGTACATTAGAGATCCAATCAGTCATCTGTACATAGTGGCGTCTACTAGATCACCATTTTAGTCGGGTGCCACATCGTGGTTCGTGGCAAGTGGAGTTCCAGCAGCTGTTGCATTCTCCATGTCGAACCGATTGAGGATATCTCCTACATATTTCGACTGATACAGGAAGATTCCTTTTGGAGTTTGATCCACCTGTAACCCAAGAAAGAACTTCATCTCTCCCATAGCACTCATCTCGAACTCAGCTTTCATCATAGATTCGAAATCCTTACCCAAAGCTTCATATTTGGAGCCGAAGATGATGTCATCCACATATACCTATACGATTAGTAAATCATCAACTTTCTCTTTGATGAACAATGTGCAGTCAATAACTACTCTGCGAAAACAATGTTTTAGTAGATGAGTAGAAAGTTTCTCATACTAGGCTCGTGGAGCTTGATGAAGTCTGTAAAGAGCCTTATCCAGTTTGTAAACTTTCTCACGATGATAAGGATCCTCAAATCCTTCGGGTTGACTGATGTACACCATTTCACGAATTTCACCATGAAGAAAGGCACTTTTCAGATCCAAATTGTAAACTTTAATCTTCATGTAGGATGCATAGGCTAAGAAAATACGAATTGCTTCCATCCTTGCCACTGGTGCAAACACGTCATTATAGTCAGTGCCTTCTACTTGTCTAAACCTTTGAGCGACAAGTCAAGCCTTGTTTCTGATTATGACTCCTTGGTCATCTCTCTTACACATAACAACCCATTTAGTGCCAATCACCTTTGCACCTTTTGGTTCATCCACAAGAGGCCACACTACTAACTTATTGAACTGAAGGAGTTCTTGCATAGCACTAACCCATGTCTCATCGTTTAAGGCTTCACTTACATATTTTGGCTCAAATTGAGACACAAAACATCGATAAGCACCATCATTAATATATCCTTTTTCTATGACTACAACATAATTAGCTGAGCATAACTGATTTCGTGTCTAAACTCCCGATAGTATATCCCCAATGATATTGTCCAGGGGATGATACACATTAAATCGAGTTCTGAGAGTGGTGGGAACAACTACCTCATTATCCAGTTTTGAATCCCTGGTTCAGTTTCTGTGGCTGTTGGAGTATGAGGTTCAGAAGTGTTAGTGGCATCAAGATCAAATACTTGTGTACTTTCATTAGTGGGAACCTATTCCTCCCGGTCCATATTTATAGTCTCAACTGCATCATCATCAGAGGAAGAGTCACTTACCTCAAGCTCTCCCCCTAAAGGTCTAGAAGTATCATATAATGGAACTGATGATGTCGGGTCTTGTGTAGGAGTATTCATATAATCGTACATCGTTCAAGCAGATAATTCATCATCAGCATGAGAAGGAGGTAGATTGAGGGACTTAAAAAATCCGTCATAGTCAAAGAAGAAGGAATGTCCTTTTCCAATAGGGGATGGTGTATCTTTGGACATCAACATTGCACCACACCTCTACCTGACCCGTTGAGTTGTTATAAACTCTCTTGTCTGGTATACTGTATTCGAGAGAGATACCTTCTTTGGCCTTCTCACAGAACTTCCCAGTCTAAGTCTTCTTTAATAGCATACTCGGTGCTCCAAATGGTTCGAGATACTTGAAGTTTGGTTTATGTCACTGGAGCAATTCATAACATGTTTACCCATGACGTTTGACCACTAAGACTCGATTGAGAGTGTAGCATGCATTTGCCACTGCCTCGTTCCAAAATTGAATAGGCATTTTAGAGTCAGCCAACATTGTTATTGTTGTCTCTATCAAGCTCCGATTCATTCTTTCAGCAAACCCATTCATCTGTGGAGTGTAGGTAGAAGTAAATTGATGAATAATTCCTTTCTCTTGATAGAATGCCTCTACCCACTAGTTCTTGAACTCTTTTCTATTTTCTGATCGAATTTTTCTTACTTTCACCTTGTAGGGTGATTCCAAAGTAGATACTAGATGTTTGAATGATTCAAATATCTCTAATTTGGATTTCAGAAACATCACCCAAGATAATCTTGAATAATCATCAGTTACTACAAAGCAGTACAGATCTCCAACAATGCTCTTTGTGCTAACTGGGCCAAACAGATCCATGTGTAGAAGCTCGAGAGGAATATCAATAGAATTAACATTCTTTGCCTTATGAGACTTATTGGTCTATTTCCCTTTCTTACATGCTACGCAAAAATCTGGGAGCTGGAAATTCTTGACAATAACTCCATTCACTAAATCATTCTAAACCAGATGATTCATCTTCCTTGGATTAATGTGTCCCATTCTCCTATGCCAGGAGACTGAATCCCTCTCTATTGCCTTTGACAAGAAGCATTGGATAATGGACTCAGTTGTGGAGGCTTTTGATAGATCCAAGACATACAGACCGTTATATCTTGAAGCTGACATTAGAACTTTATCCTCCTCGATAACATAATCCTTCTTCAACATGTAGCACTTCTTGTTGTCAAACACAACTTTAAATCCTTTATCACATATCTGGGAGACAGAAAGAAAGTTGTTTTGTAGTTTTTGAACATAGTTGACCTTGTCAAACTTCACTTTCTCATTTCCCACTTCGCCTTGAGCGGTGATATAACCTCCTTTATTCCGAGCGAATGAGATGTGTCCCCCTTTAATTTGTTTGAAGTTGAAAAGGAGAGACGAATTACCTATCATGTGCCTGGACGACCCACTATCAATAATCCGGGTATTAGTGAAAGCGCTTTAGCGGACACCATTCACATTCAAAGAAATTGATTAATTCAGGTTTGGGACCCAAGCCTTAACCAGCTTGGGGATCCTAGAGGTGTCACAAATAATGAACTCAACCCACTATCCTTCAGAGGATGAGGGCACATCTTTCTTCTTCTTGTTCTCTCTATCAGACTTATTACTTTATTTTATCTTCCATAAACCAGTTTTGTGTATGGCTTGTTTATGGTAAATAGACGACTAGCTTATGGTTTGAACTTTAGGTTCACTACTACTCTTAACTGGAGTATTAGATCTAATTTTAAAAAATCTTGGTTTTTCATCAAAAAGTTCAATTTTCTTTTTGGGTGTCTAATAATAAGGATAATTAGGAGAGATATGTCCTCGTTTTCCACAACTGTAGCATGATCTCCCTTCTACAGATTGAGGAAAATTTTGATGTGGGGTTGAGTTTGGTACGGGTTTGAGAAGTGTCCGGTTGGGTTGTCTCACTTCTCTTTTAGATGTTTAACCTTCTTTAACAAAACTAATTGCTTTAACATTTTGAACATCTTTCACTTTGTTTTATTTGGACATTGATGATTAACATGTTTATGGTTAATTGGATTAGTCATTTTGGGTTCCGAAATAGACGTTTGTGAACCTGACCCTAAATTAACCTTTTCAATTTTATCATCCAGATTCTCAACTGGCTTCTCTTCTCTTTTGATTTCAAAATAGAATCCTTCTGTTTAGTTACAGATTTCATAGGTTTACTCGTAGAATCGGGATAACTAACTAGAGGATTAGACACAACATGATCCTTTGCTGGGTTATTATTGATTGGTCTAGATTTAGTGTTCAAAAGGATTGCTTGTGGTGGCGGTACTACCTTATAACCCAGACCTTCCCCGTTATTTTTTTCTTTCACTAAGTTTTGAACTATGTGAGAAGAACTAGCCAAACTGTGTAGTTTTTGTTTTAATGATTCAACCTCGACTTCCAAAACTGCTTTTTCCTTTTTAGTTTCCTCCAAAGATTTTAAATAGAACTTGATGTCCTTTGATTGATTTAGAGCAACAACCTCAGTTTCCCTTAGTTGTTTCCCCAACTTTTCTATCTTTTCATTGAAGTTGCACTCATTTTGTTTTAAAACATGATTTGCTTCAGTGCAGAGTTGTAAATCATTTACTAGATTATCATTATGTTCTACTAACCTAGCAAACTTCAAATCAATGCTTTCTCTAAATTTATCACATTCAGCACATGCATGTTTTTCAAAGAATTTGTATTTAGAACATACCTGTGTAGAACTAGATGAATCAGCCATCAAAGTTGTGTCAGACTCTTCACTAACTGAAGATTCTGAATTTGTAGCATTGAGTTCTTCTTCAACCAAATGATCAAAAACATCCATACCTTCTTCGATATCTGAAAGTGAATGCTCAGCTATGATGTCTACTTCTCTTGCAGATCCATTATCCAATGTATCAACTAAAGCAAAATTTGATTCACTCGGAGAAAAGAATCGGAAGGAATAGTCTTGTTCTTCGTTACCTTGAGCAACCAAAGCTTTATAATCTTTACTTGAAGATAAAGCTACAATCTTATCATTTTCTTGTCAGTTTAATGTTGGAAAAGGATTTACATTTCCAGTCTTCTTGGGCTTTACGCACCCACGTTTAAAGTGCCCTTTTTCACCATAATTAAAGCACGTGGCTTTGGTTTTGTCGAATCCAAATGTCGTATCTTTTGTCGCAACCAAATTTCATCTAGTCTTTTTAACAAACTTCTTTGCTCTTCTTACAGCACTAGCCAAGGCCCACATTATATCCATTCATTCTAGCTTAGTTTCATCAACTTGCTCGTAGTCCCCATCAGCAAGATGACAATTTCCAATCTTACCAGCAACTAAACCATCATAAGATTGTACAACAACTGCTAGAAGGTCCATGTCCTCTTTTGGAACTTCCGCTGTGACATTTCCAAGATTCTTGGTCTTTAACTTTAAAGTATTTGCCTCAGGAACTATTTATTCGGTTCTAGATGACCCTAACGTTTCGGTTCCTGAGGCTCCGTTTTGGGAAGCGGCAGAAGTGCTAGACACAAACGCCATTTGTAACGGTGATCTTGAAATAGCCGGAGTTGGAACTGAATTGTATAGTGATGGATTCTGAACAAAGGATCCTTTATTTGACTTGTATTTCATACGTAGTTCTTCCTTCCTTAACTTCAAGATGAAATCATTTATGTGTAAAGTAGCAAGAATATCATTTTGTCTCAGATTTGACACAAATGGATCCCATTTATCTAGCAGACCATCAGCAAAGCTAGAGACTTTATCTTCCATGTATGTGGTCACACCATGAGTGTGCAACTCATTTAACAAATGCTAGAATCGATCGGTGATATCATCTAAGCTTTCATTCCCAAATAAAGAAAAATTGTCAAACTCCTTTTTAAGAGCTTTTGCTTTCAGTGCTTTCAGAGTTGCATTTCCCTCATAACTCTTTTCCAGTGCCTCCCATAACTTCTTAGCTTGCTTATTCTTAGAGAACTGATGAAAGATGTCCTTAGGTATAGACTGAGTCAACAAGGCATATACTTTCTTTTAAGCATTAAAAAGAATCTTCTGGGCTTTGCTCATTCCTCCCAAGGTTAACTTGACTCTATTAGCACAGACTCATACCATGTAACCAGTCTTAATGGATGTCCAAAGATTTAGGTCAACTCCAATTAAGTAGATTTCAAACCGCTATTTCCACTGTGGTATTCATCAAAAGTTAACAGGTTTGGCGGTTTGTTATGGTTTCCAATCTTATTCTCCAGAAGTAGAAGGTTCTGGATGCGCGAGTCCTTTCCAGTAGTAAATGCAGCAAATTGGTCTTCCATTGCTTTAAACTTGTTAAACACAGAACATGACAGTTTCACTCGTGCGAATGGGCTATACGAATGGGTCACTCGGCGCGAATGAAGGATGCAAATGAATTCAATCGTGCGATTGGATTCACTCGTGCGTATGAACAAGGCGATTGGAATCAACCGACTAGAGTTGTTCAGACGTGTGAATGAGAGAAGCGACTGAGTTCAGTCGTGCGAATGGAGTATACGAATGAGTTCAATCATACGAATGGACCAATCGTGCTATTGAAGGCTGCTATGTTTGTAAAATAGAATATTTTGACACTTTGACACAAAATATGAGTTTTCTAGGAACCCTAATCGGCCGTATGATGATACCACTTGTGAGGACCGTGTACGTATAGAGTACTAACGGATTCTACATGAAACCATATCAAATAGTGTGGAATCCTATTTGATTGATGATCCAATCAGTGAGAACGATAACCTAATCGATCTAACAATGAAACAAACGTTAAGAATGAGTAGAAATCGATCAAGAACGAACTATGAAGCTGGATTGGGTGTTTTGGACGCTCTAGACGGCTAGGGTTTATGTATATTCAAAGTCTCTCTCCCAGTGTTCTATTTTTCCACGAATTAAGTGGTATTTATAGGTTTGCAGCTTTTATTCGTATGACTGAACCATTAGCATCGTTCAGTCGTGTGACTAACTCATGCGATTGAGTCATACGCACGACTAAAGCTTCAGTCGTTCTACTCAGTCAATCTTATGCCTCAATCATACGACTGGTCCAATCCCTGGTTCAGTCATGCAATTGGTTCATTAGTATGAGTCATTCATGCGTATGGTCCAAAAGAATGGTCCATTAGCATTAATAATCACCCGACTAAATTGAACACATTTCCCAATCATTATTAACTTAGAATTGTGTACAACAATCTCAAACCTATATATGAAGTTCATACATATGACTTATACTTAACACAATAATAATATTAAATAATCAAAGATAAATAAACATCAAATGAATATCATATTTCATTGAATAATTACATTACACATGTGTAACAAATGAAAGACTTTTACATTAAGAACATAAACTAGGAACATAACGTATCAACATGCCAGGATGAGATTGTGATTAGCAAAGCCAGGGTAGAAAAATGTTTTCTTGAAGAATAGAACTTGAAGAACATTATATCCTCATGCTTGCATGCAAAAGTTAGTTATCAGGAATAAGCAGGCACTAGGATTTAGTGAGAAGCTCCTCCACACACAATCTTAACTGTATGATCTCCTAGGTGTGGAACTTGTGAAGATGAGCTTCCTCTGATAGACCCATTGATTGAAGAGGATGAAGAAGTGATAGTGACAAATGCCTTTAAGAAGAGTGAAGAAGAGGATTCTAATAAGGGTCACTATTCTTCTGAGGAGAGTAAGAAGCCTGTGATGACCAAGTCTATTAGAAAGAACTTGATCAAAAAGACAAAGTGCAAGATCAACTTCCAAAGGAAAAGCTCCAACTTCCGAAGACAAAGTGCAAGATCAACTTCTAAAGGAAATGCTCCAACTTCCAAAGATAAAGTATTCACTTCCGAAGATCAAGACTTAGAAGAAAAGAAAAGAAGTCAACTTCCGAAGTATGAAGAAAAGAAGAATTCCTCAAGCCTCGAAAGAAGTAGCCTCTTCCGAAGTATAAGTGGCTTTGGAAGAACTTGTTCTTCCGAAGCCAACTAACCTTCGGAAGATATTACTATGAACCAGTGGACATAAGTATGGTCTCTCTGACACTCCGCTGCAAACCTCTCACATACTACATGGCGGTTTCTCAAAACCCATGTAGTTGACCATACTTTATTCCACTATTTACCTTTATCTGTTAGTAAAGTTGCCAACTTTAGTTGGTGAAAAAAGGTAAGTCATGGAAATCTCATGACTACCATATCTTAATTAATACTTTATCTAAGATACCTTAACTTTATCATTGTAGTATATGCCTTAGTCATAGGTTTCTAGTTGGTATCAAAGTATATCTGGCTGTAGGTAGTAGTATATACAGTTTCTCATTGTAACTCATGTAATATGCTTGTAAGAGTCTTGTAATACTTTGAGTTGAGAAGTAATATATACAAGTGCCTTGAAAATTATTTATTTGTGTTCTATGCTACTTATTATATTATTATTAACTCTTTGAAGATATTCTGCTTCATCTAATCCTAGTGTAGTACAAGTGAGTTTGAGAGAAATCCAAGTGACAAAACTCGATCCTGTAATTGGTATAAGAGCTTCTTAGGCTCTTGATTGTGAGATCTTACCATCCTAATAAACCTATTTTTCACTCCTCCTTACACCAAACTCAAAATGGCCCTCAATAAGTCTGAAGTAGAAATTGGGATGATGACTAAAGCACCCATCATCACCCCTGAAAACTTTAGGTCATGGAGCAGACGCATGGAAGGCTTCATTAGGTATCAAGATAGTAAGATGTGGCCATCTTTTGTCAATGGCCCGTATAAACCCAAGTTGGCAGCACTACGTGGAAACGGTGTCATGATAGAGAAAGCCGTTGAAGACTACTCTGATGAGTACTAGAAGAAGCTGGATATTGACAGCAATCCAACGACTATTTTTATGACTGCAATACCCAGCTCCATCATGGTGAGGTTTGAGCATTGCAAGTCAGCCAAAGAACTATTTGATGCACTTCCTCAGATGTACTCTAGCTCTAATGACTCCAAGAAGGACTCACTGAAGCAGCAATTCGAGAACTTCACCTATTTTGCTGGAGAGACTCTCAGCCAATAATACTCCAGGTACATGGGTTTTATTTGTTCCCTTCAGTCTGTGGGAATCACTCTTGAACTTAAAGACCTCACAAGAAAGTTCATGAGTGCACTCCCAAATGAGTGGACGTTCACCCTCACCATGACTGAACACTATGGCATCCTTGATGGATACCGTTTGGAGATGGAAAACAAGTAGGCACTCTAGTGACTATCAGTATTGCTTTGATGATCTAGAGTGCTTCAGCCCAGATGATATGGAATATGTTGACATAGTCCAACAAATGGCTCTCTTAACCTACAGAGCAAAGAAGTTCTTCAAGAGAACTAGAAGGCAATTTCCATAGACCCCAACCAACAACAAATTCGGGTTTGACAAAACTAAGGCCAAATGTTACAACTGTAACCAACTTGGTCATTTTGCAAGGGAATGTAAGGCTCCCAAGTCAAATCCGAGAACCCCACACGCCTCCACACATCCCTCTACACCAAATCCCACTGGAAAGTTAACAGAGACAACTACAATGGCTTAAAAAGTTGACTGGAGCATTATGGTACAGGATGTGACTCCTACTCAAGCACTCATGGCTGGAACAAATGACAATAAGTTATATGAATATTTTTGTAATCCTACATGTATTTCTAAGGTTAAACTGTTTCACGACTACAATATGGAAATTAAATCGGATATTGAGTCACTAAATGTTTTAAAATCTAATTTTAAAACGACTGAATGTGACTATTGAAGAAAAAATTAGAAGTTGGAGAAAACTGTGTCCTTATTAAAACATGAACACACAAACTGTAAGACTCAAATAAAGGATTTAATATCCAAATTTTCTAAGGCTCAAGCCCAGCTTGTCACGGCTAAGGCTCACATGAGGAAGCATGCTATTTTTGAGCAAAACTTCCAAGCTATTATTGCATCATCCTCTCACTCCAAAATATGTTATTAAAAAAAAGGAGGGTTGAGGACCAATGAAATTGCTATAAGACAACCAAGGTGTTGTACTAAAGAGCAAGATGTCCCATCTACTGGCCCATCTTCACTTGAGTTGAAGAATGATGCAATAATAGAGACCACCACAAGGAAGTAACAGGTAAATCAACCCATTTCTACTTGTGATGATCAAATCTTGACCACCAAAGCCAAAACAAGCAAAGTTAAAGCAGCAAGAAAAACTACCAAGAAAGTGTCTGAGTCTAATCCGAAGATAGACCTAATATAAAAGGGTGTATTAATCTCATCTGGTTTCCATGTAGTAGGTAACTCTGATTCAGGAAAGAGGTGTAGTACCAGCACTTCTATCCTACAAAAAGATCAGAAGCTAAAGGTAAAGATTGTTGACGAGGAGAAAAAGAACAAGAAATAGTAATCCTCAAGTTTCAGAATATTAACATTGCATGTATAATGTGTGGTCTGCAAAACCACATGGCCAAATATTGTTTTTACAATCATACTAGCACACATTATGCAAATAATGTTAAAAGGGAATGAGCCAGGGAAGGTTTCTCATTTGGACCTTATCAAATGGTTCAAGTAATGAAAAGGGGAGAGCTTGTTTTCGAAGCAAGGATGCTTTCGGAAGAAAGTCTTTTTTCCGAAGGGAAAATGGCTTCAAAAGCTAAATCTGTCAGGACTTAAAAGAACAAAAGAGTCCCCTTGAAACCATACCAGAAGAAGACTACTTCACAATAAAGGATGGTGAAGGCTTCTTCCAAAAAGAAAGAAGCTTCGGAAGAATGCCATGTTGCAAAAGCTTCAACAAGCTCATCCTCCATGATCAACCAAAAGATGGATTGGAAGATTAAGGAAGATGTTGCCGCCTAAACCTCTTCTTCAATGACATCCATTGAACCCCCATGCTTAAAGTTTGGTTCAATTATGTCACTAACATTCGAAGAACCAAAGACCAACAAGGGTTGGGTTTCCAATCAAAACTAATCATATCATCTTATGTGCAGGGACATCCATATGACAAGAATAACAATGTTTGGATCGTGGATAGTGGATGCTCCAGGTACATGATAAGGAACAAATCTATCCTTCAACAATTTCAAGATTATGATGGAGGTCCTGTCCAGTTTGTAGGTGAGGCCGGAGGATATATTTTGGGCAGGGGAAGTATATCCAATGGAAAATTAAAAGTTGACAAAGTTCACTTTGTGAAACAGCTTGAACACATACTGTTAAGTGTTTCTCAGTTTTGTAATCAAAAGCATCAAATGCTCTTAGCAGGACATGAGTGCATTATCCTCAAACCCAAGATGACAATACCTCCGGAATTGGTGCTTCTTAGAACTCCTAGGAAAAGGGATATGTACAAGCTTGATATGAACAATGATTCCCCAATGGGTGAAGTGTCAATTTATTGTCTTCAAATAAATTTTTAGCCAATTTATTCATTGTCTTAAAATTTACATTACACATTCATTTAAGTCATAGTTTTTACTCATCACCATCAGTTTTGGAAAGAAATCACCAATTCCGGAGGTATCAAGCTTGTACATATCACCCATTGGGGAAGCATTGTTCATATCTAGCTTGTACATATCCCCTTTTGGGGGAGATCTAAGAAGCACCAATTCCGGAGGAATTGTCATCCCAGGTTTGAGGATAATGCACTCATGTTCTGTGAAGAGCATTTGATGCTTTTGATCACAAAACTAAGAAACACTTAACAGATTGTGTTCAAGATGTTTGACAAAGTTAACCTTGTCAACTTTTAACATTCCATTGGATATACTTTCTCTGCCAGAAATATATCCTCCGGCCTCATCTCCAAACTAGACAAGACCTCCATCATAATGTTGAAATTGTTGAAGGAGAGATCTATTCCCTATCATGTGCTTGTAGCATCCACTATCCATTAACCACAATCCAAAAATTGTTATTCTTGTCATATGGATGTCCTTTCACATAATATGAGATGATTAATTTTGATTGGAAACCCAATCATTGTTGGTCTTAGGTTCTTCCAATGATAGTGACATAATGGAACCAAAGGTTAAGCATTGGGGTGCAATGGATGTCTTTGAAGAAGAGGTTTGGGCTACAACATCCTTCTTGATCTTCCAATCTATCTTTTGGTTGATTATTGAGGATGAGCCTTTTGAGGCTTACACAGCATGGCATTCTGTCAGGACCGTGTACGTACAGAATACTAATAGATCATGCTTTTATAACGAATCAAATAGTGCGGAATCCTATTTGATTGGCGATCCAATCAGTAAGAACAGTTACCCGATTGATATACGATTGAAACTAAATATTATGAACGAATAGAGATCGATCAGGAATGATCTATGAACTTGGACAGGCTTCCTTGGACGTTTTGGACAGCTAGGATTTGTAAGAGTATCAAGTGTTTTGAACTCAGGTATTTTTCACGAATTAAGTGGTATTTATAGGTTAGGGGATTTCATTCGTATGAATGAACCATTAGCAAGGTTCAGTCGTGCGATTGAATCATGTGACTGAGTCATACGCACGACTGAAGGTTTAGTCCTGCAATTGAGTCAATCTTATGTCTCAATCGTGCGACTGATCTAGTCTCCTGGTTCAGGCGTGCTACTGGTCCATAAGGATTATGTATTCATTCGGATGGTCCATAAGTATGGGCTATTCGCATGATTACTCATCCGACCATGTTGAACACATTTCCTAATCATTATTGACTAAGACTCATGCATAACACCCTTAAACCTATATTGTAAGTTCGTTATAGTTTAACACAATATTATTATGAAATATTAAACATTATAAACATCAACCACATATTATATTTCATTGAACTCATTCATTACATATGTGTAAGACATGAAAGACTTTTACAATAAGCTCATAAACTAGGAACACATGTATCTACAAACTCTCCCTTGGACCTAGTTTCCTCTATTGTCTAACACTCTTCACCTATTCTTGGAACTTCTTGTACTTCTCCTCTTTAGTAACTCTTGCATGTATTTAAAATGCAAAGCATATTCTTATCACATGTTGAAACTAGAAAGCTTGTACAATGTCATGCCTGTCATGGAACAGTGGCCACTTGTATAATGTGTAGACATCTTTAGCCGACAAGTTTGTAACCCACATAGGGTCAAATACCCAGATAGTCTCTATCTTTCAATGTTTGTTAACAACTATGACCGCATCCCCTGTCCTCCAATCATAATACCACCATTTGAAGTGTGGAGTGAAGTCATGGACATTTCCCGTAAGGGAATCTTTAACATTGTGTACAGAGGACTCCACTTTAGCACTATTTTCAACTTCACAGATATAGGGCCCACTTTAGACCTGCAGATGTACCTTTTCGGTTTGTTGAGGTCTGAAGTTTACCCACATGGTACGGTATTCTTTTTTCAATGCACCCTCAAATCAACCTAACATCTTATTTGGATTAGCATACAGTAGATCTAAGCATGCCAGTCGGTTGAGCTTGAAACCAGGAAGAGTCTTCAAATCATGTGGGTATCTGAAGTACTCAATACCCTTTTCTCTTTTTACAGCATAGACATTCAAGTCTTAAAAATAAGCCCACGCAATGATTTTGCCAGACACCATTTGATGTGTCTTCACTCTGTACAGTTTGGTGTTGGCATTATGCTTTGTAGGTGCGCATTGGGCTTTCATTTCAGCAAAACAAGCCACCCATTTAGCTTTCTTCAATTCAACATTTGCGTCCGAAGCTTGGGCCGAGCTTTCTTTTTTCTCCTTTTCTTTCTCTACTTCATCCAGCTTCTCAAAAGTACCACTGTCGAATGTTTCATCCATGTTGGGGATAACATGTCCTTCTTGATCAGCGTACTATGGATAATGGTCAGCAGTGACATCCTCTATCTCGATTTCTTCTACATCATTAAGCTCATCATCACTTGCCACATCAACTGTAGGAGCATCTTTGACCAGCTCATCCGGATTCGGCCTGAATATTTCAGCCAACTGTTCATCTGTCAGGTCGTGTATAATCTCTCCCTCCTCTGGCGTGTAGCTCACAGACCTTGTAACTATCCCTTGCAAGTCAAGAATCATGGTTAATTGAGTCTTGAGCTGCTGAAGGGGTTGTACATTGTATTCGTCTGTTCGTAGACCTTCATCTGTTTGATTAAACATTAAGCACAACACACATAAGTCATCATATAAAGCATTTAAACATAAAAAAACATAGATGATAATTAATTACATTAATGTAATATAATTCAAATACAAAAGTTTCTAAATACAAATACATCTAACTATTACTTTTGTCTTGAATAGCACGTTCTTCAGCTGGAAGAGCAGAGGATGAGGCTCCTTGATCTTGATTCCTTTTAGTTCGCCTCTCCTGAGCCTGAGGAGAGGCTGATGCACCAGCATCACCTTCCTGATCATCATCAGCTTCTCGATCATTCCCACTCGGTCCACCTTCTCCAACATCCTCCTCATTATCATCGTCATCCTCGTCATCATCATCATCTACATCATCACCATCATCATCACCATCTTTCATCTTTAATGGCTCAGACTTTGATCCTTTAAGCTTTAGAAGTATCTTCTTGTTCTTCTTCTCTAGCTCCTCAATCCTCTTTACGGACGCCAACACTAGCTCATTTTGACTTGTAAGCGTATGGTGGGCTCAGCTTAAAGCTCTCTCATACAGGTCGCTCTTCTCACTAAGCTCCCGGATCTTCTTGGCTTGAGCAACATTCACTTCCATCATCTTGTGTAACTAAGAAGCCCTAAGCTCATCAGTGGCTAGTAATCTAAGCACAATGTTGTTTAGGTTCACCAGCTGTTCCTCTAACCCGATATGGGGTAGAGTGCGTCCAGTTGTGAACGGGGTGTGTGTGGAAGTACCAGTTTGATGAGTGGTGGTGGTAGATGAGATGAATATGGGAGGTGGAATGTGTGTGGGATGTGGTGGAGTGGCTGTGTTAGAGGTGGTGGGATGGGAGATAGTAGTAGTGGGAGGAGTGGTGGTGGTAGTAGTAGTTGTGGGGTTGATGATAGGATGTATTGTACTGGTGGTAGAAGTGGTAGTGGTGGTGGAAGTGGTAGTGGTGGTGGCTATAGCTATGGCAGGAGATGTGATCACAATAATCCTCGGCCTCTTGGACTTTGATGATTAACATGTTTGTGGTTAATTGGTTTAGTCAGTTTAGGTTCTAAAATGTACTTTGGTGAACCTGACCTTACATTGACCCTTTTAAATTCATCATCTAAGTTCTCAACTGGTATGTTGCCTTTTGATTTCAAAGTAGCCTCCTTCTGTTTAGTGTCAGTTTTCACTGGTTTACCCGTGGATTCAGGATCACTAACTAGAGGAGTAGACACCACATGATCCTTATTTAGGTTGTTATTTATAGGTCTACATTTTGCATTCAAGAGGATCTCATGTGATGGTGGAACTACTTTGAATCCCAAACCTTCCCCATTGTTTCGTTCTTTCACTAAGTTCTTTACTATGTGAGAAGAACTAGCCCAACTATGCAGTTTTTGTTTTAGAGAGTTAACTTCGACTTCCAAAATTGCTTTCTCCTTTTTGGTTTCTTCTAATGAATTTATATAAAACTTTATATCATTAGATTTATTTAAGGCAATAACCTCGGTTTCCCTTAGTTGTTTACCCAAAAGTTCTATCTTTTCTTTAAAACTATACTTATTTTGTTTTAAAATACAGTTTGCTTTAGTGCAGAGTTGTAAGTCATTTACTTAGTTATCATTGTGTTCTAATAAAATAGCAAATTTTAGACCAATACTTTCCCTAAATTTTTCATATTCCAAACAAGCATGTTTATTGAATAGTTGATCTAAGGAACTTACCTGTGAGGATTTCGTTGAATCAGCCATCAATGGAGAGGTAGACTCTTTTGTTGTTGGAGATTCTAAACTTGTTGCTCGGAGCTCTTCCTCAACCAAGTGGTTTACCACATTCACAGCTTCTTCTTTATCTGACATCGCTTGCTCAGCTGCAATCTCACCTTCACTTGCAGACCCATCATCCAATGCTTCGACAAAAGCAATGTTTGATTCTCCAAGAGAGACAAATCGGAAGGACTAGTTTTGTCCTTCATCACCTTGGGCAGTTAGTGCTTTAGTCTCTTTATTTGAAGAACTAGTTCCAACCATGTCTTTGTCTTGACGGTTGAATGTAGGAAACGGGTTACCATTTCCTGCTTTCTTGGGCTTCACACACTCACGTTTAATATGGCCCATTTCACCACAATTGAAGCCGGTGGCCTTGGTTTTGTCGAAACCAAAAGACATATCTTTTGTGGCTACGAGATTCTGTCATGTCTTCTTAGCGAACTTTTTGGCTCGTCTAACTGCACTTGTAAGAGCTCACATTATATCCATCCTTTCCAGCTCGTTCCCGTCAACCTGCTCGTAGTCTTCATCTGCAAGATGACAATTTCCAATATTCCCAGCTACTAGACCATCATACGATTGAACCACTAGTGCTAGAAGATTCATGTGCTCCATTGCAACCTCCACTGTGATATTACCTAGATTCTCGGTCTTCAACTTTGTAGTATTGGCTTCAGGCACTATGTATTGAGTCGATGATGACCCAGACGTTCCTTGTCCTGAAGCATTGGATTGAGAAGGAGCTGCAGAACTGGACACAAAAGTTGTTTGAAGTGGTGCTCTTGAACCAGTTGGATTGCGAACCGAGTTGTAGAGTGAAAGATTCTAAACTTAAGATCCTTTCTTTGACTTGTAGTTCATCCTCAGTTCCTCCTCCCTTAATTTCAAGATGAAATCATTTATGTCCAACATAGCAAGTATGTTATTCTATCTCAGTTTGGACACAAATGAATCCCATTTCTCAGACAAACCATCTGCAAAGCTTGAAACTTTATCTTCCATAGACGTCGTTACACCATGAGTGTGCAGCTCACTCGTCAGATGGTAGAACCTATCAATAATGTCATTCAAGCTCTCATTCCCAATTAAGGAGAAGTTATCAAACTCCTTCTTGAGAGTTTTAGCCTTTAGTGCCTTCAATGTTTCTTTTCCATCATACCTCTTCTCTAATGCCTACCACAACTTTTTGGCCTGCTTTTTCTTAGAAAATTGGTGAAAGATGTCATTCGAGATTGACTGAGTCAGCAGAGCATAGAGTTTCTTCTCAACGTTTAAGAGTATCTTCTGATCCTCGCTCATTCCACTCAATGTCAACTTTACTCCATTTGCGCTGACTGGTACTGTGTAACCAGTCTCTATAGAAGTCCAGAGAGTGGGATCCACTCCATTTAGGTAAATCTCGAACCCATGTTTCCATTGTGGATAGTCATCCAACGTTATAAGCTTCGTAGGTTTATTGTGATTTCCTATCTTATTCTCGAGAAGCAGAAGGTTCTGGATGCATGAGTCCTTCCCGGTAGTAAACACTGAAAACAGATCTTCCATTTGTATGAACTTTATACTTTGAGAATATGACAACTTCAACCGTGCGAATTGACAATGCGTATGAATCACTCGTGCAAATGAAGAGTTCGAATGAATTCAATCATGCGATTGGACTATCGTGCGTATGAACATGGAGAATGGACTTAACCGACTGAAGTTGTTCAGCGCGAAAAAATAATACGACTGAGTTTAGTCATGCAGATGGAAAGTGCAAATGAGTTCAATCGTACGAATGAGCTATTCTTGCGACTGAAGGTTGCTGTGTTTGGAAAAATATAATTTTTAGCACTAAGACACAAATTACGATTTACCCCGAAACCCTAATCTGTCGTATGATGAAAAACTTCAACTTTAATGCCTGGAAACTTTGAAAAACACATGTGGACTAAACAAGATGACTCTTTTGAGTTAAAACGTGACTTTTGACACAATTCTAATTGAAACAAATGCAAAATCAATAGCCAAAGCTCTGATACCCCTTGTCAAGACCGTGTATGTGCGAAATACTAACATATTCTGCATTTATACCGAACCAAATAGTGCGGAATCCTATTTGATTGGCGATCCAATCAGTGAGAACAATTACTCGATCAATATACGATAGAAACTAAATGTTATGAACGAATAGAGATCGATCAGGAATGATCTATGAACTTGGACAAGCTTCCTTGGACGTTATGGGCGACTAGGGTTCGTAAGAGTATCAAGTGTTTCGAATTCTTGTGTTTTTCCACGAATTAAGTGGTATTTATAGGGGGCTTTCATTTGTACGACTGAACCATTTGCATGGTTCAGTCGTGAGACTGAATCATGCGACTGAGTCATACGCACGACTGAAGGTTCAGTCGTGCGACTGAGTCAATCTTATGTCTCAATCGTGCGACTAATCCACTCTCCTGGTTTAGTCGTGCGACTAGTCCATAAGCATGATGTATTCATGCGTATGGTCCATATGTATGGGCAATTCGCATGATTACTCATCCGAACATGTTGAACACATTCCCTAATCATTATTGACTAAGACTCATGCACAACACCCTCAAACCTATATAGTAAGTTCCTTATAGTTTAACATAATAATAATATGAAATATTAAACAGTATAAACATCAACCACATATTATATTTCATTGAAACCATTCATTACATATGTGTGAGACATGAAAGACTTTTACATTAAGCTCATAAACTAGGTGCACATGTATCTACACATTCTTCCGAAGCTTCTTTCTTTTCAGAAAAGACATGCATCACCATTTCTTCCAAAGTAGTCTTCTTCCGGGATGGTTTCAAGGGAACTCTTTTTTTCTTTTCATTTTTAATAGCTTTTGCTTCCGAAGCCATTTTCCCTTCGGAAGAAGGACATTCTTCCAAAAGCAACCTTGCTTCAGAAACCAACTTTCCTTTTTTCATCACTTGGACCATTTGATAGGGTCCGCATGAGAAACCTTCCCGAACTCCTATTTTAACATTTTTGCATAATGTGTGCTAGTAGGATTGTAGTAACAATCTTTGGCAATATGGTTTTTGTAACGCCCCGAATAATGTCTAGGCGAGCCAAATAATAATAATGGGCTTAGACGAGATTATTTAATGAAAATAAGATGGATATGGGTTTTAGACCGAGTAGACTTCGCGGGTTACGTGTTTAGCGAGTTTAAGGTCCCGGGAAAGCCCGATATATATAAACGGATCAGCTTGAGTAGCCCTCATTTGCAACTCAACAATCTAGTTCAAGAGAGTGAGAGAGTAGAGAGAGAAAGTAGAGAGAACTGAAGATTCAAGGCTCAGTGGATCTCGGGATTGAAGATCGGTGTTCGTGGGCATCCAAACAACAAGAAAACACCAAGAATCCATGTATGAAACATCATTTAATCATAGCTTTTGATGAAAACCCGGATTCTAGGGTTTGGGTTTTCAAAACTGGCAAGGATTCACCCAAAACTCACGTTTTTGTGCAAGAAAACATGTAAGAAGCTTAGATAAAGCTTATTGGGTGATAAACCAAGGTTTTGGGTGTAAAAGATTGAAGTCTTAGGTCGAAAATGGGGTGGTTCGTAACTTTTAGCCCGTTCTACGAAACTGGGTGTTTGTCCAGTGAAATTAGTTATTCGTCAAGCGAAACTGTGGATCTTCCTGCGAGTCTATAGTTTCGAAGGTAGTGTCGCACACATGGTTTTCTAACGAAAGTTGGTCAAATTGGCAGCGAAACTGGCAGCGAATATGCTAGCGAAACTACCAGCGAAGATGCCAGCAAAACTAGTAGCAAAACTGCTAGCGAAACTTCCAGCGAAACTGCTGGCAAAACTTCCAACAAAACTGCTGGCGAAACTAGCAGCAAAACTGCTGGTCTAGTAGTGAAATTAGCAACAAAACTAGGCAGAAATTAACTCCTTTGAGTGTTAACTTATCTACAGGCCATGGAGTGCAACCGTTGCTTTGTAAGCATGATTGAGAAGCTACTCATCAAGTACAGGTGAGTTTTACATCCCCTGTTTTAAAGGTTTTGAACTAGTTTAGGGCTGGAAATGCATACTAAATATATGTTTTAGATGACCAAGATTTTAAGAGGTTTTACTGGGAAGATAGATTTTTCTATGACGAAATGTGCTATATAAAAGTGTTAAAATAAAAACTTTTCGCACTGACCTAGCAGCCCGACCCCAGCCAGGGGCGTTGCTCCTTCGACCCCACTAGGGGCTGCTGCCCCTAGGACCCCGCTATCAGGGGATGCTGTCTCGCGGTGTGTCAGTTATGTTTTATGATAATTTATGCTTGATATGCATATGTTTTTGTATGTGAATGTACGTTGCATGGTGTTTAAGATGATGTATGATTGATGCTATGTATGATGATGCTGGTGTATGTTGATTATGTATGCTACGTATGTTATGTATGATATGTTTTCTTATGTTCCTTACTATGTATGATGATGTGACTTTACGTGGTGTGATATTGATAATGAACGTATAGTATTATCTTAACGAAGCGAAAGATTTAAGATAATGAAAGTGGAACATAATGAAGGAACGAATGAATAGCCATGCAAGCAAATGAAAGGAGGTTCACAACTCATTGAGAGTTGTTAGCTCAATTGTGTGTGTCTACAGCGTGCGATTTTGGCTAACTCATAAGGGTTCATACACACAGTAAGAGTTCAGTCTTGGTGACTACTCCATATGTGCAATTTCCTAATTATTGTGTGTTATACAACAAGCGATCTTGGCGAACCCATAAGAGTTCACACACATAGGGGGAGTCTGTCCTAGTGACCACTCCATACGTGCGATATGGGGTCCTTGTTGCTTAACCCTAGATGAATTGCTTGGTGCTCTAGAGGGGGGTTAACCACATGATAGGACCTAGATAGAAGTGAAAGATAATAATGTACAAAAAGTGCAATAAGTACAAAATGTGTGCAACGTGCGATATGTACGAAATGAATGATGTTGAAGGTAATAATGATTGCCTTGATGTATGTACTTGTGTGATCACATCCGATAGTAATGAAAATGTTTTAATGAATGGAAGGTAATGTAATGTTTTTATAAAACTAGAACTCACTTAGCAACACTGACTTTTTATGCATTTTCCAGTTGGCAGGTAAGCATTGTTGAGGATGGCGCGGGGCAACTACTTGGCATTTTTGGATGGCATTCTTTTGTATAACGTTTTTACATTGTAATACGAACGAACTATATTTTGTAATGAACGTTGTATTATTTTGGAAAAGTGTTTATTTAAAGGAAATGAAATGTTTGTTTAAAGTGTTTCCACTGAACGATTTTAGTAAATTTAATGTAATTATATGTTTTATGTGCGATGATTAACCAGCTGTGAGCGTCCCGGGAATAGGGATTTACATCTTTACGGACCACACATTATGCATGCAATGTTAGTCTTTTTGGAACTTGAGGATTGATGTTTCTTGTTCTTTTTCTCTTTATTAGCAACCTTTCCCTATTAATTTCTGATCCATTGCTTGGAAAGGAGTGTTGGTACTACACTCCTTTCCTAGATCAGAGTTACCTACCACCTGGATTCCAGTTGAGATGAATACACCCTTTTGTTGTGGGTCAATCATCATTTTGGACTCAACCACTTTCTTGGTAGTTCTTCTTACTGCTTTAGCTCTGCTTCTATTAGCTTTGGTGGTTAGGATTTGATCGTCACTAGGAGAGGTGGGTGGATTTACATGTTCCTTCCCTGTAGTGGCCTCTATTATTGCATCATTCTTCAACTAACGTGAAGATAGGTCAGTAGATGGGACATCTTGCTCTTCAGTACCACACCTTGGTTGTCTTATGGACTCATAATAGTGTGGTGGAGCAATTTCATTGGTCCCCAACCCTCCTTTATTTTGA
Source organism: Flaveria bidentis (assembly GCA_018326385.1). Classification (NCBI taxonomy): domain Eukaryota; kingdom Viridiplantae; phylum Streptophyta; class Magnoliopsida; order Asterales; family Asteraceae; genus Flaveria; species Flaveria bidentis. The sequence continues at coordinate 30,451 of BJCM01099743.1, forward strand.
AAACAAAGTTTGGAGTTGGAGGATGACACAATAATAGCTTGGAAGTTTTGCTCAGAAAAAGCACACTTCCTGGCTATAGCCTCAGCAATGACAAGCTGGGCTTGAGCCTCAGACAATTTGGATATTAAATCCGTTATTTGAGTCTTATAGTTTGCATGTTCGTGTTTTAACAAGGACACAGTTTTCTCCAACTCTTCAATTTTTCTTTGATAGTCAGATTCAACCCTAAACAAATTTTAAAATATTTAGAGACTTAATATCGGATTTAATCTCCATATTGTAGTCCTGATATAGTTTAACCTTAGCAATACAAGCAGGAGTATAGAGATGTTCATATTCCTTATTGTCACCCGTCCCTGCCATGAGTGCTTGTGCAGGAGTCACATCCTGTACCATAAAGCTCTAGTCAACTTCTTGAGCAATTGCAGTTGTCTCTGTTGACTTTCCAGAGGGCTTTGATGTAGAGGGATGTGTGAAGGCCTGTGGGGTTCCTGGATTTGACTTGAGAGCCTTACATTCCCTTGCAAAATGACCAAGCTAGTTACAGTTGTAACATTTGGCCTTAGTTTTGTCAAACCCGAATTTGTTGTTCGTAGGGTTTTGGGGAAATTGCCTTCCAATTCTCTTGAACAACTTCTTTGCTCTGTAGGTTAAAAGAGCCATTTGTTAGACAATTTCCACGTATTCTACATCATCTGGACTGAAGCACTCTAGATCATCAAAGCAGTACTGAAAATCACTAAAGTGTCCACTTCCCAAGTCAAAGGCACAGTTGTCACGTTTTAACTCAAGTAATGTATGGTCCAGATAAGTAGGATGGCTTCTGGGTGTAAGTCAGGTACTATTAAGGTTGTGTGTGTCCTAAGCCTTTAGCAACCATAAAAGCATTTCTAGCAGGAAGACTAAGGGTATACTTGTCTAATTCTCTTGCACTCTGTTTCTAAATGATATCCATCAAGAATGTCGTAGAGTTTGGTCATGGTGAGGGTGTTTTGATTTTCTGTCCTCTTGATAGAGACACAATAGCATATCCACTCATTAGGGAGTGCACTCATAGACTTTCTTGGGAGGTCTCTAAGTTCAAGGGTAATTCCCACAGACCAAAGGGAAGAAATGAGATCCATGTACCTGAAATATTGCTGACTGGGAGTCTCTCCAGCAATGTAGGTGAAGTTCTCAAACTACTACTTCAATGAGTCCTTCTGGTAGTTTTTTGAGCTAGAGTACATTTGAGTAAGTGCATCAAACAGTTCTTTAGATGACTTGTAATGCTCAAACCCCACCATGATGGAGTTGGGTATTGCAGTCATAAGAATAGTCATTGCATTGCTATCAATGTCCATCTTCTTCCGGTCATCATCAAAGTAATCTTCAACACCCTTCTTTATCATAGCACCGTTTCCACTAGGGGCTGCCACCTTAGGTTTATACGTGCCATTCACAATAGTTTACCACATGTTGCTATCTTGATACCTGATAAAGCCTTCCATGCATCTGCTCCATGACCTGAAGTTTTCAGGGTGTAATGATGGGAGCTTTAGTCATGGTTCCCATCTCTACTTCAGAATTTTTGAGGGCCATTTTAAGTGTGTTGTAAGGAGGAGTGAAAAAAAGGTTGACTAGGATGGTGAGATCTCACAATCAAGAGCCTAAGAAGCTCTGAAACCAATTGTTGGATCGATTTTGTCACTTAACACTTGGTTTTTCTCTCATGCTCACTTATACTACACTCAGATCAGATGAAGCAGAGTCTATTCTAATAGTTGATAGTAATATAATAAGTATCAAAGAACACAAAGATAATTTTCAAGGTACTTGTATATATTGCTTCTCACCTAAAAGTATTACAAGACTCTTACAAGCATAATGTTATGAGTCATAATGAGAAACTATATATAATACTACCTACAGCCGGATATACTTTGTTACCAACTTGAATCCTTTAACTAAAGTAGCTACAAACCTATAGTTAAGGTATCTTAGATAGTCTTATCTAAGATATGGTAGTCATGACATGTCAATGACTTACCTTCTGTCACAAACTACTTTTGGCAACTACATTATCTAATAAAGGTGAACAATAGAATAAATTATGGTCAACTACATGGCTTTTGAGAAAATGCCATACAGTATCTCAGAGGTCTGTAGTAGGGGGTTAGAGACCATACTTATGTCTAGTGGTTCATAGTAGTGTCTTCTGAAGGTTAGATGGCTTCGGAAGAACAAGTTCTTCCGAAGCCACTTATACTTAGGAAGAGGCTACTTCTTCCGAGGCTTGATGGACTTCTTCTTTTCTTCATACTGATCTTTTCTTCTAAGACTTGATCTTTGCAAGTGAATGCTTTGTCTTCGGAACTAGAGTTTGTCTTTGGAAGTTGAACATTCACTTTGTTCTTCGGAAGACCTCTGTTTCCTTCGGAAGTTCCATACTTGGCTTCGGAAGTCTTTTATTAGATGCACTAAAATATTCTAAGTGATTTGGTTTTGGTTACAACAACCTTCTTATTGATCCAACAATTCTCTTTATCCGATGATCTAATAGTCACAGATGCAATCTTAGAACTTTCATCTAAGGTTAATAAGGAGGAGTTTCTCTCCAATCCCTAGCTGAAACATCAGCACTTACTCCAACTCCCATTACCACTAGTGAACCTGAACCTTCCATTCAAGAAACCCCAGAGTCTAGCACTTCTGAAGATGTCCAAGGAAAGAGGAAGATGACTGAGGAAGAGCTTAAGGAGGAAGTAAGGTTAGAAAAGCTCAAAAAAAGGTAGACTTCCAACTAGGAAGTTGCTAGTTGCTAGTAGCAAAGCAGCTACAGCCAACCTGGAGGTTGTCAACAATAAAAGAAGAGTAGAAATCATCGATAGACTTGTGCATTTAGGAGCTGTGAATTAGGATGTACACCTACTACCATTAGAGGAGTTAGTTGAGTTAGAAAAGGCAATTTTGCTGCAAATCCGACAAAAGGAAGAAGCAGCAAGGTTGGCCTTAGTGGAAGAAAGGAAGAAAGAGAAAAGATAAGCTGATCAACAGCTTATGAGGGAAAGGATAAACTTCCTAACCTCCAGGGGTTTCTCTCTAGAAGAACTATCTCCACATAACAATGATACGATCTTATGGCTCTTCCACAAAGAGCAAGATCAAATGGAGAAAGAGAGAAAGAAAGCTGCTAAGGAGAAGCCGAGGTTGAAGAAGAAGAAGGAAGAGGAAGCAGGACTCACTGCTGCCAGAAAGATATGTGAAAAGGCCTGGATGAAAGACTATCTCTAGGCTCATGGCTTCTCTGGCAGGCAGATGGGTCCCATGTCTGAGAAGACCCTCCAGCGACATGTCAGTGGCATAATGGCTAACATTTGCTTGGGGAAAAAGGAAGGAGATGCATAGAAGGGGACATGGGATGCTCTTCTAACCAAACACTCAAACCCAACAACAATCTAAACAAATTCCTTTTCAATTCTCCATCAAGATTGGACCAACCACCGAACCTTACACACCTGAACCTACACCATCAACCATACCAACTTCCTCACCTCAACCACCTAAACTACCCATCAACCATACCAACTTCCTCACCTCAACCACCTAAACTACCCATCCTCCAACCCAAAACACTCTCCCGAACATTAACACCACAACATACCCAACAACCTCCCAAACCATCCCCTTAGCCTTCCAAACCTCTCTCCTTAGAGGAGTTCAAGGCATTCAAGACAATGCTCATCAATTATACAACCCTGAGCGACATGTCTAATGAGGAGGACTATGTCAAACTGACTTATGTTGATGGATCCTTATGTTCCCTCACTAGAGATCAATTTCTTGATCTGCCTAGAGGAACATTGGACCAAGATACAAAGCTCCTTGGCGTCAACTCACATGCTTTGAATGAGGAAGAAAGGAAGCTAAGGAGAAGGCTGGCTTAGAAAGGAGACAAGGTACCAAGTCAACCCCTTGTGCCAAGGAAAAAGATTATCCATTGGAGGTTTGAACACTCTTCTCACAACTTTGTTGTTGAGAGAGAGAGAGAGTGCAGAGCTAAACAGGCTAAATGCTTCATCTCAGTTACACTTAAGCGGATTTGATATTGTTGAGTTAGCAGAGAAGTCACTCTCTAATCCCTCCAAATTTGAAGTAGTTGCTCATATCAGAAATCACCTGAGCAGTCTTCATCTTGCCAAGCTAACTGCTATGACCAAGTTTAAAGAAGAGTTAAAATTAAGAGAGGAGGAGAAAAGGAAAGGATCAGCGACCAAAGGCAAAGTCTTTCTTCAAATGGTTGAGGGTCCTAAACTTGAATCCATAGTTAGATGGGAGTATGACTATAACTCCAATGAGTTAACTCTCTTCAGGAGGCACAACAAAGGGTACATATCATTCAAAGTGATAGACCGGATCTCCTGTCCATCAATGATTTGTAAAAACTTCTCAGCACCACTTCTGGGAAGAACAAAGAAACAGATAAGTATCTGCTTTCCCTGGTGCTGAAAGTTTTGAGAAGCTGGAACAAGTGAGGTTTTGGTAGCATCAGCCTAGGGGGAGTTTCTTGGATCAAGAAGAAGGCTGGTGCAACCAAAACCAAATCACTTAGACTATTTTGGTACAATTAATAAAGAACTTCCGAAGCTAAGTGTTGAACTTCCGAAGGATATGGAGTTCTTCCGAAGATAAAGTGCAAGATCAACTTTTGAAGGAAAAGCTCCATCTTCCGAAGACAAAGTGCAAGATCAACTTCCGAAGTAAAAGCTCCAACTTCCGAAGTCAAATTACTCACTTCCGAAGATCAAGACAAAGAAGAAGAGAGAAGAAGTCAACTTCTAAAGTATGAAGAAAAGAAAAAGTCCTCAAGCCTTGTAAGAAGTAGCCTCTTTAGAAGTGTAAGTGGCTTCGGAAGAACTTGTTCTTCCGAAGCCAACTAACGTTCAGAATACACTACTATGAACCAATGGACATAAGTATGGTCTCTCTAACATTCCACTGCAGACCTCTGATATACTGCATCGCGTTTTCTCAAAAACCATGTAGTTGACCATACTTTATTCCACTATTTACCATTATCAGTTAGTATAGTTGCCAACTTTGGTTGGTGACAAAAGGTAAGTCATGGATATGTCATGACAAGCATATATTAGATAATACTTTATCTAAGATACCTTAACTTTAGCATTGTAGTATATGCTTTAGTCATAGGTTTCAAGCTGGTATCAAATTATATCCAACCATAGGTGGTAGTATATATAGTTTCTCATTGTAACTCATGTATTATGCTTGTAAGAGTCTTGTAATACTTTGAGTTGAGAAGTAATGTATACAAGTGCCTTGAAAATTATTTCTTTGTGTTCTTCGCTACTTATTATATTATTATCAACTCTTTGAAGAGATTTTGCTTCATCAAATCCGTGTGTAGTATAAGTGAGTTTGAGAGAAATCCAAGTGACAAAACCCGATCTTGTAGAGCCCCCAGGAAAGGGAAAATGTACAAGATGGATTTGCAAGAAACATCTCCCTCAGGAGAAGTTTTATGCTTTCTTTCTAAAGCAAATCTTTTCTCTAGCCTAAAAAATTATGCCATGTAAACTTTAAGAATATGAATAAGCTAATTAAGAATGATTTGGTATCTAGAATGCCAAATAAGGAGTTTACAAGTGATGATCATTGTGTTGCATGCCTGAAAGGGAAGCAATAGAAGGTATCTCACAAGCCAAAGGAAAGAAACTCCATCACTACTCACTTACACTTGTTACATATGGATCTCTTTGGCCCCACTAGTGTAATGAGTCAAGGAATGGCCTTTTACTATTTAGTGATCACAGATGACTTCACAAGATTCACTTGTGTCCTGTTCCTTAGAACTAAGGATAAGACTCCTAAGATTTTGAAAAATTTCATCTTAAAGATTGAGAATCAATCTGATCACAAGGTCAAAACCATAAGATGTGATCAAGGAACTGAATTCAAGAACCAAATCCTTGATGCATTTTGTGATGAAAAGGGTATTACAAGAAAATATAGTGCTCCCAAGACTCTTCAGCAAAATGGTGTTGCTGAGAGGAGAAACAGGACACTTATAGAAGCTGCATGAACTATGTTGTCGTACTCTAAACTGCCTATCACCTTCTAGGTAGAGGCAATCAACACTGCCTGCTATGTGCAAAATAGACTTTTAGTAGTTAAGAAAGATGGTAAAATTCATTAAGAACTTTGGCACAATAGGAAACCTTTCATTGATTTTCTTAGTTCCTTTGGATGTCCTTGCACCATCTTGAATACCAAAGATCAAATTGTCAAATTTGCTAAGAAATCAGATAATGGAAATTTCATTGGATACTCTTCCCAAGCTAAGGCTTATAGAGTTTACAATCTTAGAACTAGGATTGTTGAAGAGCCAGTCAATGTGACTTTCAATGAACACACACAAAGTGTAACTAGTTCTGGTCCTGATTGGCTATTTGATCTTGATTTAGTTACCAATTGTTTTAACAAATCTTATGAGAAAAATTTAGGGTCTATAGATATTCTACCAATAGGTAATCGTAATCAAATATTTGAGCTGACAAGACCCTCAAGCAATACAACTTCAGCTCCAGTTGTAACTAATTCTGCAAATGAAGTTTCTATTAGCACTACAATGACTAATTCAGTTGATACATCTGATATGCCTTCATATTCCAACTTAGAGGCTCAACAACTAGATAAAGAAGCTTCAAATGTAAAAGACCATGGTGGTGGTGATAGTGATCAAGATTTTTTTAATACTGACAACCACTCCATTGAAGACAACATCAATAATGTTACACACTCATTGGATCAAGTCTCACTTGATAAGTGTGCTTATAAGGTGGGAAAAACATCAATGCCAAATCTAAATTTTTCTAATTTAGATCTCTCTCCGCAACTTGCTGTGATCTCTCAGCGAAGGATCCACAAGTCTCATCCTACCTCAAACATCATTGGAGAGGTTGACTCAGGGTTAAGAACAAAAGGACAAACCCATGATGCAAATGTTTGTGTTCACTCTTGATTCATATCTCCGATAGAGCCTAAGAAAATTGATGAGATTCTGAAGGATGGAAGTTGGGTTGAAGCTATCTAGGTGGAGCTTCTTCAGTTCAAAAGGTAGAAGGTTTGGAACCTATGTCCTCTTCCTTATGGAAAGACTACTATAGGAACCAAATGGGTTTTTAGGAATAAGAAGGATGATAGAGGACTTCTCATAAAAAACAAAGCTAGACTAGTTGTTCATTGGTATACACAAGAAGAAGGAATTGACTACACAGATGTCTTTGCTCCAGTAGCAAGATTAGAAGTTGTTAGGATATTCTTGGCATTTGCTGCATCCAAGAACTTCAAGGTCTATAAACTTGATGTCAAGTGTGTTTTTCTCTATGGAGTGATTGATGAAGAGATGTATGTCAAACAACCACCTGGCTTTGCAGATCTTGATCATCCAGGTTATGTCTATAGGCTTGATTAGGCTCTTTATTGGCTGCACCAAGCCCCAAGAAAATAGTATGAGACTCTAACTCAATATCTATGCAAGCATGGATATAGAAGAGGTACTATAGATGAAACTCTCTTCATTAAAAGAATAGGAAATGACTTGATGCAAGTTCAAGTATATGTAGATGACATCATCTTTGGTTCAACTAATCCAAGGCTTTACAAATACTTTGAGAAGCTAAAGAAGGATATATTTGAAAATGAGTGCCATGGGGGAACTCAATTTATTTCTAGGAATTCAAGTGATGCAAGTTGAAGATGGCATCTTCATAAGTCAGTCAAAGTATGTTCAGGACATACTTAAGAGATTCAACATGACTGGTTGCAGGGTTGCTAAGACTCCTATAGCAAGAAACAACAAGCCTGACAATGAGGGGGAGTGTGTGGATGAACATCTCTACAGGCGTATGATTGGGTCTCTTAAGTACTTTACAACTAGCAGGCCTAATATCATGTTTTGCAAAATGTGTGTGTGCAAGATATCAAGCCAATCCCAAGATGTCACACCTTATCACTGCCAAAAGAATTCTAACATACCTCAAAGGTGCCTCAGCGCTTGGCCTCTTGTATCCCAAGAACTTTGACTTCAATCTGTATGCATATATAGATAGTGATTATGGTGGATGCAATATGACTGCAAAGTCTACATTAGGGGATGTTAGTTTCATGGTGGAAGGGTTGTCTCCTGACAATGCAAAAAGCAATCAGTGTCTTTGCGTCAACTGCTGAAGCTGAATACATTGTTGTTGCAAGCTTCTATGCTCAAGTGCTTTGGATTCAGAATCAGTTGATTGACTATGGGTTCAACTTTAAAGAGACTCCCATTCATATAGACAACAATATTGCCATCTCTATTATAAAGAATCCTATGTAGCACTTAAGGACTAAACACATTATTATCAGGTATCATTTGATTAGGGATAATTTTGAAAAGGGCTTGATCAAACTAGCCAAGGTTAACACAAATGAACAATATACTTATTTGTTCACCAAAGCTTTTGATGAGCCGAGATTTAAATATCTCATATAAGCTATTGGGATGATTAACCTTGATAAGTTTTTTCTTAAAACTAATTCATATTATTTCTAAAATCTGTGTGTCCAAGGTTGTCTTTTTTATCATTTTCATAAGCTCCTGTTTAATTTTGAAGAAAATCTTTTTAGAAGATTTTCCTTAGATTTTTGAAAAACTTGATCTTTTCTATTCTTCGGAAGATATGATTTTATCTTCAGAAGAAACTTATGCCTTTAAAACAAAGAACCGCTTAAGTAAAATTTCCTTTGAAATAAATCTCTATGATATATTCTGAAGCTTAATATTTCCCTTAAGCATTTGAATGTTTTCAAGGACAACTTTCTTTCGAAGCAAATTACCTCTCGGAAGTTTATTCTTAATTGAATAAAGTATTCAAGACTTAATTTTCTTTTGAAGAAAAATTTTTAAAACTCTTAGGAAATTCTTACAATGTCATTTTGGCTTCGGAATCTTTTTCATTAAAACTTCCGAAGACAATGTACCTTCGGAATATTTTCGACTTCCAAGAAAACTAGCTATTGAGCAAAAAGCAGACTACTTTTTCAGAGGTCGGAGTAACATTTTTAAAATCTTATCCTCTTTCATTAACTTTTGTCTTAAATCCATTTCATATATAAACCCAACTGTTCTAGTCTTTCTTTATCATCTTTATCTTCTTCTAGACCTAAATTCCTAAATTTCTCTCTCAAACCGATTTTGTCTTCAACTTTATCACCTCTAAGGTTTCTTAAATGGCCAACCTCAACCGTAGAAATAACCCAAACTTTTCCATCCAGTTACACAGGAAACACAATCAGGTTGCTCTGTTAAACTATGAGAAAGATTCATATTTCTTTGAGGTTTGTCGATTCTTGACTCTGTCAAACTACTCCACCTCCCTTACCATTGATTATGTTCTTTATGAGGATCATTTGCTTGATTTCTGGAAGACCTGTCAAGAGGTCATCCTAGATGGTGAGAGGTATCATCTGCTACAGGGAAGGAAAATCTTAATCACTCCAGCCATCATAAACACCCATCTTTAGCCGGATGATGTGGAAGGTGAATTATCTTTTCCCAGAGAAGCTGTCAACCAATTCTTTCAGCAGATAGGCTATGAGGGGGATTTCTCTGTAAAAACCTTTAGGAGAGGGAAGGTCTCATCCAAGTGGAAGTATTTACTACATGTGGTCATCCACAACTTGTCCAACAAGCATAGGGGTTGGGACCAGATTCCTGAAGATCACTCCTTCATAGTGCATGGAATGGTACAGGGGGTCAAGTTCAGGTAATCTTAGTTTGTTTATACAAATTTGCTAGCTAACTTAGACTCCTTAAAGTAATATACGTTTTCTAGATATGTTCAACACATTCTCAACTGTGAACTAGGCTCACAGCTGAGGGAAACAAATAATATTCTTAAATTGGGACAGATGAAGCCCAACATCTTAAAATTTTTGAAAAAGCCAACTGTTGGCTTCTCTTGGGTAGATACATCCCTTGTCCCAAATATGTTAGAACACATTTCTCAAGGTGACAACCTAGCAACACAAGCTAGTATTGAACCCACACCTTTAACCTCTAAAACACCAAACATCCATAAATCACCCCACCTACAAAAGAAAATCCAAATGAACCCCTGCACAAGTTACTCAGTTTGTGCAGACCCCCATACTACTACCCATACAGGAGGAAGTGAACTCTGGAGCTCCCACTTCTCCTAAGGAGCAAACCACTCCCATTACTTTAACTATTAGTCCGGAGGTTCCTTATGCTCAGATTGATGAGCTCATTAGCCTAACAACATTAAGCCTTCACTCTGAGTCTCAACATTCTAGTGAACACCCTTCAGGGGAAAGTTACCATCCTCAGCCTTTAGATCTTAACTAACCAATCCCTAGCCTTGATTTCTTTGATGATGGAGACTTGGGATTTAATGATTATCATGAGTCTCTCTTCTCTTTCCCCATTCAATGAGAGATAAGGGCTCTAGTTTCTCTCTTCTCTAGCCTATATCATCTACCGACTACTGAGGTGGATATTCCTGACTCTGCTCAGGAAGTCCATATGGAAGAGGCTCTCTCTTCTGCATTGTGATTACATCTTTAAGACCTCAACCATGGCAACTCATCCCACTGATACTCGATCTAGAGTAGTCAGTGAGTAGAGGAAAACCAATAGCTAAAAACATATGCTAGTGGTGAGACTGAGGACTTTGGTCCAATTATCTTATCCTGTAATGAATCTTTTGATGAAGAAGTGGGGAATATGAGACTAATGGTGCAAAAACTATAAAAAACATGCACCTATCTAGTCTCTAAGGTTTGTCACTTGGAATCTCAGGTGACTACCTTATGATCGGTAACTTGAGATTTCTTATCTCAAGGAGAAACTAGCTGGAAGATCATTAAAAAGAGCTCAACTAGGAACACAAGAACCTGTGAATGTGATTGACCTAACTCCTAGCTCACCAATGCAAGAGGTTGATGCTACCTAAAAAGGGGAGAAAGTCATTACAATTACAGAACCTGGGAGTTCTTCATAGAGCATGGACTTTTGAAGACTCACCATCTTCACTTGCAACTGTCCATACTCAGCAACTTCCTCAACTTCACATTAATGTGGACTCTATAGATTTCTTCATTCAGAGTGTTTTTGAGGAAGGCATTCCAAGGGCTATGTCATCTCCACCTCATGGAACTTTCAATTACAACATAGGGTGGATGTATGATGCCAACAGAAGAGCCCTCGTTCTTCAAAGAGTTTAGGGCAGCAAAAAGTCTTCAATTTTAAGAACTTGAACTACTATGAAGGTTTTGACCTTGTCAACATGCTACTTGTCAATCCACGCCAATCTAGACAAGGTGACAAGTTGGCTCAAAGGATTCAAGACAACAATACTAAAGAGTTCAGCCTGAGAAGGAGACAAAGACAATCAGGTAATGTCATTGGTCAACTGGATGTTGACGCAAACCCGGAGATTAGCTTCAAAGGGAAAACCTTGACTAAAGGCCTAGTGATTGAACTTGAGAGTCTTGTCACACCTACAACTGCTTCAAAAGTCCATTCCCTTGATAAGGCACATATTAGTGAAGGTGCATCTCAACCTCTCTCTGGCTAGAGCTTGGATGCCACACCAAGCAAGGAAGGCCAAAGCTGACTGGGTTGAGTAAGATTGAGATTCTTACTGTGAATCGAATATGGTAATCAAGTCAATGATTGAATGGCAGAAATAAATAATCAATGAACATTCAATTCACGAAAAATACTCATAAATGCTTTTGTATTATATATGAAAGTTGATTGATTATAGAGAATAATTACAACAAAAATTCTCTATGTCTATCAGCCATCACCTTAGGTACGAGGTTATCTATTCTATTTATAGGCAGACAAGATGCCTTTACAAAATGACTAAACTACCCCTTACCTATTACATCAAAACTAGTCTAAGTTTTAATCCGCATCTTTGCTTGTTCATCCGCATTGACAAATGTGGATGAGTTAACTTGATCAGCAATTCTTCAATTGATCATCCGCATTAGTATGTTGGTCATCCGCATTGGTTTATGCGGGTGAACAAATACTTATGCAAATTTGTTCGGTCATCCAATTTTGTCAAATGCGGATAAGCAAAGTCTTGTTTCTATTAACTTTTGGTCTTCCGAATTAGTCAATGCAGAAGAACAAATACTTGTCCGTATTTGCTTTATGTCTTCCGCATTGACAAATGTGGAAGGCAACACTTGTTCTTTTTCTTAGTAGAATCTTCATCCACATTTCTTCTTGGACTTAAGCGATTCCAGCAAAGCAATCATCAAATCAACCATTGAGTTGGCATGTATGATCCTTTCAGGGTGCAACAATACTCCCCCTAAGGATTATACAACCTATTTTTCTTCAATGTTTGGGAGGTGATTAATGTTGTGAGGATTCTGCTAGGTCTTGTGGAGGTAATAAGAATGTAGCTTTATTTGGATCCAAGATAATTTTGATCATGTTCACAAAATCTATTGCTTCTGACATCCTCTCCCTACTTAGCACATGTATTTTCATTTTGCTCATGTTGTAGATGGCTTCTATTGCTAACTTCTTCAATGAAATAGGTACCCAAATGGAAATTGTAGAAAGACCATCTCTATGAATCAGTAAGCTCCCCCCACATCTACCTCAAGTTTGACAATATTTCCAAGTTGCAATGGTGTCCTCTTTTTCTTTCTTTTGTCTCTTTTAGCACTTATCCGATCATAAGCTAGTTTTAGCAACTTGATGCACTTTAGAAAGAAGTGCAAGTCTTGTTCACCCAATTTATTGTTTATTTACCTGAAGTGTCTGGTATATATATAGTGGATGTATGATTCATCAAGTAATCTTACTTCATATCTACTAAATAATCTTATTTCAGCTCCATCCTTTCCTCCCCACCAAGTAATTGCCCTTTGTGTTAAGTATGGTACACCTGCTGCCAAAGGACTTTAGAAAGCCAATGAACGGTGGCCTCTTGTTCCATAGCTCATAAGGGGATTTTCCATGTGGCTTTACTACAAGAAATTTGTTTTGCACATAGCATGTAGTGCTGATTGCCTCTGCCCAGAATGTTAGAGGTAGTTTGGAATTAGTTAATATAGTTCGAGCAACCTCAATAAGTGTCATGTTCCTCCTCTCAGCAACACCGTTTTGTTGAGGAGTTCTAGGAGCACTATATTGTCTAGCAATCCCTTTTGAGTTACATAATGAGTCAAGAACGAAGTTCTTAAACTCATTCCCTTGATCATTTCTAATTATTTTAACCTTGTGATCAATTTGATTTTCTATTTTAAAAATAGAAGATTTTAATGTTTCAGCAGTTTCATCTCATAAGTTTTCTCATCATAGTACACATTTGAGATGAGTATGGAGGAATGAGTACCAGACACCATTTTCCTCTTTAATGATTTAGTTGGTTTCACCTTCAACTCATGAAACACTTGTTGGGGTTTGTTAGAACATAGTAACATTGTTTAACCGTTTAAACTTTCTGAAAAACGCAGCGGAAAGAGGGTAATAACATACTTTATAATCTGAAAATTTCAGGTTCTATTTTGATGTTATAAGATGTGAACAAACCCAAGAACATAAGGATCTTTTATATGTGAATGAAACTAGCTATATCAACACAAAATAGACATTATGGACAGCTATAAAATGAGCTGCCATAAACTACCTTT
>BJCM01099745.1:0-12652 GCA_018326385.1 Flaveria bidentis
AGAGAAAGGGGTGGGGGGTTGGGTTTGATAATTTACACCTTTGGTCCCTGTGGTTTTGAACTTTAATATTTTATGCCCAAAGCTTTCATTTGGAGTTTTAAAAGTGGCAAACTTAACCCCTTAACTTTATTACTTTAAGTTTTTAACTTTTACAAGTTTAATAAATTAGTATTATTAGTGTTATACCTTTAATTAGTTATTAACATTATTTTTATCATTAATTTTGTTAATGTTGTTATTACTAGTATTATTATTATTACAATTATTATTATTGTTATTATTACTTATCTTCTTCTTGTTAATATTATTATTATTAAATCATTATTAAGATTGTTATTTAATTATTATATAATAATTTACATTATCAACTTTCAAGTTAAAGAATTAAAAAAATAATAATTTAAAACAATAAGTATAAGTAACCCATAAGATTCTTGTATAGCAAATAAGACCCTTACAAGAATACAACGGGGTTAACTTTTAGTTAACAAGAAAATACGAGATGTTACAAAACTCACAACTTAAAAAACTTTTAACTAACCCGAAACATATTGGCTAAGATGAAAGTCAAACTCATAACTTGCTATTTGAAAAACCATAAAACTATCACTAAGCCAAAAGGTTTTGTGATAATTGACGGTATTATTTAAATTACAATATAGCTCCTCATCTATCATTAATGTTGACCTCTCCCTTTACCGGCCACCATTTCGTGTAAACTAAAACTAGTAAAACGGCATGACAAGGTTTGAACCACTCCTATTAAGGTCATTGGGTTAAGGCCTTCTATGTGTTAAGTTTGTTTTTAATTTATTTAATTAACATAACAGGTGGGAAATTTTAATTATAAAAAGACAACCCAGATTCTTATTTTCTGCACCCTAAGTAGATGCTAGAATAAAACATAACATAAGAATTTAATAAACATTGAAGACTTATACATATATATTTTGGAAGCTTATACATATAAAACCAGATAAAAATTTATTCTCACACCAATATGAGACTAAACCCATTTTTATTAAAAGTCATTTAAAATTTAATTTTGGTATTTTGACATCTGATTCATTCCTCACACCAACATTAGATACATATTAGATAACATTATTACCAAGTTTGATGATAAGAGATGCATGATTTCTAGAAACAATGTTTAAACAGGCTTTAATTATTAGATGATACAATGAGGGGAAATCCTTTATATATTTATATTCATATATGACTTTCTAAAATTCGTATATAAATCTAACAAAATAATTCATCCCTCACGGGTTCACTTAACAATTTACATATCTATTAATCAAGAAATGTATTATTGACTTCCATAATAATGGTCTATACAATAATTCACATCTTCTGTCGAAATTTACTCTTCCCACGTTGATTGATAATGATGTTATATTGTTTTATGTCTTGCTTTTTAAGGCAAACTTTTTTATATGTAAACGGTATACAATTAGGAATTAGGATGGAGATAAAAGTTAGCTTCGTACTCTTTCATTAATATTGAGTTTAATGTTTGGTGATGCCAATTGTAGAAATCTGATTAAATGTAATTAACAGCTATTACATAATTTACTTTGTATTTTTAAAAGATACATGCGTCTTATACACTTTTATATATCTTTAAAATAAATTAAATTTACATCTATACTATATTAAAATACATTGTAAAACATGGTTTTTACATTAAATTTTGAGAGTATTAGGGGTATATCTTTATTATGTACACACATGTTAATTATGCGATTACAACTGTTGACTTTTAAACTAATTTTCCCTGTGATTTTTCAATAACTATATATTTATGTTTATATTTATAAAAAAATTGATGATTTTTTTATATATCTCAAAACATGTATATATGATGATGTATTGGCATCAATTCACTCCGAACAAAAATACTTAAGATTGAACTAGATGATTTTTTTAATTGTGAATTTTCTTTTTAGGGGTTAGGGTGCGGTTTTAGCTTGAATATAAATAGATGAGCCCTATTATCCGTTAAAAAATAGACACTCCTTGCTCTGTAAACAAATCCATATAACTAGCAAATAAATATTAATGAAATATTAACACTCATAAGTGAAAATCGATCACTTTCATTAATAGTTTGACAATATTAATTAACTTCCAGAGTATTTATAGTTATCATCGGTGTTCTCACGCTCGGCGGGTCGTCGGGTCCAACCAGGAATAGGAGGGTAGGCCAATCTAGCAGCCCCAGTTTCTTTTTGATGACTTCGAGCAGTCGGTTCGTCTCAAATTAACATTCGGGCCAGGACCCAATTTGGGGTTGGACTGGATTTCATGTTAAATTGTATATAACCGTAGATACAAAATACTTTGATTGAATTATATATACGATTATACATAATATATAATTATGACGTCATCCAGTTTTAAATCTAATCCGATCACTAGACCAGTAAAACGTTTGGTACACTTTCCGAACCATTTCTAAAAACATCAGTTATCATAACAAAGAATTACAAGGATGGTGTGTGTGATACTTCTGCTTTAAAGATTTTATCTTGAAGTCTTTACTCTATATATTCACTTTAATGTAAAACAATTGTCTTTAATGCTAACTAAATTTTATATTAGATTCTTCACTCCTTTCTTTTAGAATATGATAGTCATCGATCATATCCGAATTAGATTTACTCCACCGAAGAGAAATCTTTATATGTCTCTTATTGTATATTTATATGCACTTTTTATTTTTATTTTTTTCAATTTAATATATATTATTTAGCAATTAAGATTTTTTTTGTCGTTGCATAAATGAAGATTAACGGTTTTACATATCTTTTGTTTTGTATTGTTTTTTAAGTTTTTTTATATCTTTTATGATTTAATCCTCATAAATTTTCATATTAAACTTTGGTCATTTATACTGTACATTTTTTACAAATCTTTTGTCTTACATGTCAGTTTAAATTTTAAGAGTTAACATGTCATAACGTGTGTGGGTGGTTTAACATTGTCACGCCTATTTTTTCTCGTTCAACGTCTCCGTCACAAAATCCAGGTCATAAATCGACTTAGTTATAGTTTTTAATGTGTTATATCTCACTTGTGTAGTTCAACGTTTTTACATCTACTTTCCGTTTGTTTTTTTTGTATTAATACAAGGTTTTCCGGTGATAACAATCTCTGACGGTGATGTGACATTGGTATTACTTGCCTTTTACCCCCCCCCCCCCCCCCCCCCCCCCCCCCCCCCTCCCCCGGGCAACACGCGAGACTTTATACTAGTTTTTACTAATATCACTCCTGATTTATTAACTCATGTATGTTAATCTTTGTGTTACTAATGGGTTGGATTAGCTATACATATTTACATTAAATTACGGGTAGTCTATGTGGTTAGACCTTATTTCACTTTTGGTCCCTAACCCTCTGAAAATACAAAGTTGGTTCAAAACTTTACACGAAAGTAACAACGATGGTCCCTGAAATGAATGGACGTTAGTTATTGCTGTTAAGTGCGTGTGAAATGACAAAAATACCCCATTTCACTTTTCTTCTTCTTTATCTACACTATTTCTCCTACCACAATTAAAGCCTCCACCTTCAACCACCACCCCACCACCTTCAACCATTGTCACCACCACCTTCAACCACAACCATCACCACCTTTTAGTCATTTAGATGGGGATGAAGGTGGTGGAGGCGGCTATGATGGTGGTGGATGAAGGTGGTGGAGGCGGCTATGATGGTGGTGGATGAAGGTGGTGGCGGGTGGGTTAGGAAGATGATAATCTAGGTCGGGAAGGGTATTTTAGTCATTTAAAAAAATGTAACGGTCAAAGTTAATGTCCATTCGTTTCAGGGACCAACGTTGTTACGTTTGTGCAAAGTTTTGGACCACCTTGTAATTTCAAAGAGTTAGAGACCAAAAATAAAATCAGATTTAACCACAGGACCACTCGTGTAATTAAGTCTACATTATATTTAATTATCTTAGATTTCAAAAGATGTGTATATTTTATTTTCTTGTTGGAATTGAAAGCTGAATTTAATGGTAAATTTGATGGTAGTTAGAAAAGTAAATCCGTGAATGCATGTCCGCACTAAGCGTCACAAATATCCGTCACAAAGTCAACGCTACATAGCGACAGTAAAGTATCCGTCGCTATTAATACCATAAAAAAGACCTTATTTATAAACAACATCAATACATCATAATTCATAACAACTAACAAGCATTGTACACTGATTGTTTTCTAACTCCAAAACATGTATTTACCATTTTTCTTTCTTCTCTTCTTTGTGTTACATCCTCATTCATTTCCATTGTCCACATCATCCCGGTGGATCGTCGACGAAAACTCCGGGAACCGTGTTAAACTCGCGTGCGTTAATTGGCCTGGCCACCTTCACGCAATGATCCCCGAGGGTCTAAACAAGAAGCCCATGAGAGCCATTGTGTCCGATATTTCTAACACAATGGGGTTTAATTGCGTACGACTTACGTGGGCTACTTATATGTACACACGATACTCGAATCTTACCGTCTCCGAGTCGCTAGATCGGTGGAACTTGACCGTCGCGAAAAAGGGCGTCGCGAAAAACAACCCCCAAGTGTTGGGAATGAGCATTGTGGAAGCTCAAAATGCCGTTGTTAATGAGATTGGTAAAGGGAAGATTATGGTGGTGCTTGATAATCACATTAGTTCACCCGAGTGGTGCTGCGGTGATAACGACGGGAACGGGTTCTTCGGGGACGCGTATTTCGACCCCGACGAGTGGGTTCGGGGACTCGTAGCCGTGGCTCGCTGTTACTATGGCAATCCTTCAGTACGTATTGCTTTTCTTTTCTGTAAAAAAAATAAAATTTACAAAGGTTTTCGAAAATATTCAGGGTTTGCTATAGCTGATGTAGCAAACTTTAAGAAAGTTTAACAAGTGACAAATGATTTCACTTGTCATCTCAAATATTTGACACATTTACTGAGAGATAACTTTTAAAAGTTGATTTCAATTTAATTTGCTTCTGAACATTTAACAAAACTAACAATTTTTATTTAAAATATCAATTTATTTTTAAAAGCTTTATAAATTGTTTTAACAAAAAGTTTTAATATATTGGATAAAACTGAAACAACTAATAAAACTTTAGACTGAAACTAAAATAACTTAGAAACTTTTGAGGATAAAATAATATTTTTAATTTTTTAAAAAGCTTATTTTTAATCAAACACCAGGTAAGGTAGTAAAACCGAACTTAAATTTATTTTTAAAGTTCACACTGAAACTATTATATACGGCTCTAGAGCAGTATATAGATATAAAAGTTTTAATTAATGTCACTCACATTTATGATAAAGCTTTAGATCTTCTTTTCATATAAACTTATAGATAACACGGTGACTAGTTATGTACCATACATGAACTACTAATAGTTTTTATTATCCTTTCGTTATGCAATTACGTGTTACACTGTATATCATAGGTGGTGGCAATGAGTATGCGAAACGAGCTACGTGGGCCACGACAAAACGTGACAACATGGTACGAGAACATGCAACGAGGTGGTGCTGCAATTCATCACAACAATCCAAACATCCTCGTGATCTTCTCAGGTTTATCGTATGACACAAACCTCGAGTTTCTAAAATATCAACCGCTAACGATTCGTTTGGATAACAAGCTAGTTTACGAGTCGCATTGGTACTCATTTGGGCAACCGTATGATGATTGGGTATATCGTACTAATGAATATTGTCGTATCGTGACCAAATGGTTTATGGACCGTTCGGGGTTTTTGTTGAGGACGAATGGAACGCGGTTTCCGCTTTTTTTAAGTGAGTTCGGGTTAGACCAGAGAGGCGCGAACGAGATGGAGAATCGGTATTTTGTGTGTTTGTTGGCCACGGTGGCGGAGATGGATGTTGATTGGGGTTTGTGGCAGTTGCCTGGGAGTTATATGCTTAGAGAAGGGAAGATTGATGTGGAGGATGTGTATGGGATGTATGATTTCATGTGGGATAAAGTTAGAAACTCTACTATAGTAGATAAGTTAGGGTTTATACAAATGAATATTCAAGGTGTTAATAATAATGGAGCATTAAATCAAACAAATTACATATTGTACCACCCTTTAAGTGGACAATGTGTTGGTGCGAGTCACCATCTTTTCATGACCAGTTGTCGAGACGCGAGTTACTGGATTCATGATCATGATGGTGGCTCGATTCGGCTAATGAGTACTGGTAGCTGTTTGACAGCTGTTAAACTAAGCATGCCACTTGCTATGTCTTATCTTGAGGAGTGCTTGGGTCCTGAAAGTTCTTGGAGTGTGGTTTCGAGCTCGAAACATCATTTGGCATCAAAAGACAGCCAAGGGAACAATTTGTGTTTGGAGGTGGATCCTTTTAGTTTAAAGATTGTTACAAATAAGTGTTTGTGTCTTGATGATGATTTGAGAGATGTTTTGAAGTGTGATGATAATCCACAAAGACAATGGTTGAAGCTCATTCCAATCAATAGGATTGATCAATAATTATTTAGAAGAGTATTTACTATTTAGGATTTAGTTTCAAAAGTTGTGTTATATCTTTAACGAAAGAATTTTGTATTAAAGCCATGATTATGCCTAAAATTTGGGCTTTTCTCATATTATGAGCCCATCTATATGTATTTGACTTTTGATATTAAACTAGTATGAAGCTTACGACATAGCGTAAATTAGAGGGATAAAATATTTTTTACATTTTGTTGTGAACCGCATTTTAAAAGAGGTGACACATAAGACCATGACAAAAGTTGACTTTGAAACATTGTTACGATCCCGCAGGTTGAAGGGGTGAGGGCGTAAAACTATTCAAGAAACTTCTATTAAAACATTAACGCACACCTGTGAGTTGTACGAGGCTTGATAATATACATATATGCATAATTTTATATAAGAAAATCAAAGTATAAATTTGGATTTTATAAAAAAAATCATTTTAAAAAATTATAGGATGAAGAGAAAAAATATTTTAAAAAAAACTTAACTTGTACGTTACGTGTTTCAAACTGTGACGCACAACGTTATTCGAAGGAAATCTTAGGCACGTTGCAAGTTTTTTTTTTGTTAAAAGAAAACTAAACATTTTGTTTCGAAACAAACCATTTAGAATATCTATTATTATAACTCTCAATTTTAATTATATTTTATTAATAAATATTTTACTTTTAAAAACATCAATTTAAAATATTCCTATGTTTTTTAAAAACTTTGTTGCGTTAGAAAATTTTCTCATTTTATGAAAATTTATTTCTTTATCAGTAACAATGATAAAAAGAGTTGTTTCTTAGTTTATTAAAAGTATTTTTAGGCTAAAAATAAATTAAATAATATTATTAGTAATTATACTAACTAATAAATAAAAGAGAAAAAGCAAGAAAATTCTGATGACAAGGAATGTGATATTGTCATGCGTCCACTTAGTATCATACTATGATATTCAATGTTTTTAGAACCGGTTTGGACATCGAACTGGACGCCTTACTGGTCCGGTGGTCGGATCGGATTTTAGAGCCGCACGACGTTATAATTATATATAGAATATTATATATACGGTTATATATAATTCAATATAAGTCATTCATGTGCATAATTTATAGTTAGATATAAAACTTAAAAATAATCTTATGTTCAACATACTAATTTATTGTTCAACCCTACGTTTTTACTATTAAAATCCAAAAAACTAAAAAAAATCAAAATCCGGTCCGACCATCTATTCGAGACGAACCGGCCGATTGAACGCCTCCAAAACATACTGATGCAAACCGATTCGGCCGCCACTCCGATTTCCAGTTGGACCAGCCAGTCCGTTCCGGTCTTCGAAACACTAATCATATTACTAGAAGTAGTTTTGTTATTGACCCAATCGATCTATCCAATTAAATATAACATTTTCCCCCTGATATTGATGCAAGAGGAATATATATATATATATAGCCTGAAGCTCTAAAAAGAGTATGTTGAAGGTGCTCCATCCAATTTAAAAACCGTATTGGAAATGTTCATGCAGTAGAACTTCAAAAGTTTTACAAAATTTTACAAAAAAAGTACTACAATTGGAGAATTACAGACAACAATTATAACCTTACTAACCATATGTTGCAAAGGAGTGATCGACCCCATAAAAAGCACCTAAAAGTTCTAACGTGGTTTGTTTTCTTCAAACGCCTTGTCCGGGTAAGATTCCCTATTATTAGTACCATATGAAACTAATGGCACCTCGAAAAGATCAGACTGCTCAACTTCAAGGACTAAGCTTCTATTGTCTTGAAATGTTTGCTGTTGATACCAAGGATGAGTTGTGAATTTCCTCAAGTTGTCTAGCTCCACTACCACCTCTTTCATTGTTGGTCTATCCCGACCTTCTGGTTTAAGGCATCTTGTTACGAGATCACCTACAACTTCTGGTTTAAGGATCAAGAGTTCATTTATGAACTGCTCTGCTTGGCTCTCATCTATTATTTTAGACTTCTTTATTGCAACTACTTTCGTATCAGGTAAAACTCCCTTGTACACAACACCATAGGCACCTCGACCAATAATATTCTCTTTAGAATAATTGCGAGTGGCTTTACGAAGTTGTGCAGTGCTAAACAATATCATTGCCTTGTGAGACCCTTGTGAATTGATCTTTTGTTTCAGTAAAACACCCCCATTTTGCTCGAAGAACTTTTCTCGTAGCTTCATTAGGTTCCTCCTCCTTATACCATATATAATCCCCACTGTACCAGACAATATTGCTAACACTCCAAACACCGTTGCTACATAAGAATTGAAAATTGAAAAACTTTAGTTAGTGGTTGTGTTGATTAGCTTCAATGAAATAACATGGCTTTTTGAAAACTAACATCTTGAAAATATACTTTTTTATGGTTATACTAGCTAGTTGAGATACAAATATTAATACTTTTAATAAAGACTTACCTACAATAAATATGGTTGAAGAAAATGTTGAATCTTTATGGTGTTGACAACCATTTTTTGTTTTTGCATCACCAACAGATCCTTGGGGACAAACACAATTGTAACTCCCTGGAGTATTTATACAATCACCATAGCAAGGGTTGGTTACCGGATCCTGGCACTCGTTGATATCTATAAAACAGAAGAAAGTTAACTTAACAGACGTGCGTGTTAAAGAAAGTAAAAAACATCCTAATTTACATGTGTTTTGGAGATCGAAGAAACAAGAAATAATGTTGATTGACACTTCAACAAAGTTATTGGCAGTGTATATAGTAGTTTTAAGTTTTAACCATAAAATCAATGCCATTTATGCCCAATGTTTTCCATATGTGCCCCAACTTATACAAATACATCAATTCAAAATCTTTATATGATTGTGCCAAAATATGGCTAACTCAATTTCCAGATTTGTTAGAAGATGATATAAACTGATATCTGTTTGTCCAGAGAAGTAAGATAAGAAATAAGATCATCAAAATTTAAATACTAAAAATGATTATATATAGGATTAAGTCGCTATAATCATTTTTACATCATTTAAGAAGTCATAAATTTCAAGTTAAGTATACTAAATACTACTTGCTGTAAGAGTTGAGATTGCCATTGGAAGCTAACCTTGGCAGCCTGGATCAAGATAGGGGTTACCCTCGAAACCATCATTGCATCTACAACGATACCCACCCCCTTCTACGTCATAGCAAGAACTGTTTCCTTTGCATTGTGCGGACTCAGAGCAACCCTCTTTGGGTGCAATTACCCAATCTAGCACAACAGGAACAGTGGCCTTTATCTTGTCCACAGTTTCCGGATCATCATACAAATCACGGACACCATGAAACACAAAACTGCCTTTCTCACCCAGAAACGCATAGCCACAACGGTTGAAGGGCCAAACACTTGTGTGGTTGTGAAAGGTGTGGAGTGTAACATTGTAGTAGTCTAGGCCCTTTGGTATTGACGTCTGACAGCAGCCCATTCCTGAGCACTGCCCGTCATCAGGCACATCTTGTGCTTTGCTACATAGTCCCAAACAACCGTTAGAAAAGTCTGGACCGTTTGTCCCTCTGATCAAAGAATAATCATCACACCCAAGGAGCGTAAGCGTGTTCTTTTGAGAGAAAGTGAATGCGCTTAAACGAGTATACCAATCAGAACTATCTTCTATAGTCCCATCTTGGTTGTAGCAGTTATAAGCAACGCCGGTGTCAATGCGTAGCTCCGAATCTGAAATGTTGTATATTTGTATGTCGCTTGAACGGAGGAACAACTTTGGAGGTTCATAAGACATGTCACAAGTCACGTGGAACGAGTAGTCTATGGAACAATTCGTGTCGTTACCAACTCCAAAAGGGTAAGTAACCGTCACATTTCCGCAACGGGTTAGACAGTTTGGCTTTGCTATATTGTTAGTAGCTCTTGATGCAGAACCTTCAAGAGTTCCCAAGGCCATTATACATGGAAATGTAAAGAGAGATAGAACAATATGAAGCAGCATGTTTCTAGCTCCTTTCTTTTGTATTTTGTAATATCGATCATCTTTTGGTGTACATGTGTTTCCTTTATTTATAGGGTGGCTGCAAAGGAGTGGTATAAACAGCAACTCTAAATGCCATACAGTCACTCACAGTAGACTTTCGAAAATAAGTCATGTTTAATCACTTATCAGTTACCACAAAATATTAATTAAAATAAAAACATATTTTAAAAGAATTGAAATATATATGACACGCGCAATTGTCATACCAGCTATACGGGAGAAGACCCAGGGTTCATTTCCTGGTACGAGGTAAATTAAAATTTTATTTAGTTTAAGAGTAGTAGCAGAGTTAACATTTGGTGTTAAAAATTATATGAGTCTGATATACATCGAGTACGTTTGTTTCTATATATATGTAGCACGCAGACACAGTTAAAGTGTTCTAACGTTTATCTTTTTAAGTTTTCTAAATATTAAAGAAATTTCTTTTCTTTTTTTTCTATTGTTTTTGGTCTATGATGGTGATCCAATATGTTAAATAAAGTCATGTTTTAAACTAGAGGGACTAGTTGTGACATTATTTGATAATTCAGAAGCTCTTTATAAAACTACTGAAGAAGAGCTAAACTACTGAAGAAGAGCTAAACTACTGAAAGAGCTAAACTACTGAAAGAGCTCTATATAAACGGAGTTAATCGGTAGTTAGGAAAATAACAGAGTGTATAGTGAGCGGAGAAAATTTTCTTCCGAAGCTTGATTTCTTCCGAAATCAGTTACAGTTCAAATTTGTAGTTCATGTTGATTCTTGATATTCTTAATAAGATTCATTCAATCTTTAGTTGATCAATTGGTGTTTTTATAACACAATATATTTTTAATCGACCGAGTCTGCTTGTGTTTTATATGGTCGAGCAAATTTGGGTAATGATCGGATGGAATACTTTTAAAGAAAGACTTTGGTTAAGTTATCGTCAAGAGATGAATCCAAATTAGACTTCTAAATTGGTCCCAAATGAACTTTTCCATGATATTTCTTATTGTTTGATGTGGATTTTTAGTTTTGCAATTTATATATATTTAATTAGCTTGTATATCCGTGTACCACGGGTTGAAACTAAAGGTGTACAAACCGGGTTTGGGGCCCAAACCGGTTAGGGGTCCAAACCGAAACCGGTTTGGTCAAAGTTGGTCAAAACCGGTTCAGGTTGGAACCGATTCCGAAGACAAAAAAACTCAACTCTATCAAACTGGTTTGGGTCAGTTTGAAAACCGGTTTGGGCCCAAACCGGTTTTTTTTTCTTTTTTTGAGTTTAGGGTTTTGGGTCGGTTTTTTTTTTTCTTGAAAATTTGGATTTTTTTTATATTCAAAGAAACTTTTAAAATTTAAACAATTTATAACATTTATAAACATATATAAACATTTAAACATATATAAACATTTAAAACATTTAAACAAATTAAACATATATAAACATTTAAAACATTTAAACAGTTTATAACATTTATAAACATATATAAACATTTAAAACATTTAAACATATATAAACATTTAAAACATTTAAACAAATTAAAACATTTAAACAATTTAAAACATTTATAAACATATATATACAATTTTAAACACAAGTAAACATTTATAAAAATTAAAAAACATACAAGGGTAAAGTATATAAAACATTTATAAAATTTTTAAAACTAAACATTTAGCATAGTCGTTTCTTTGTTAATTCGTTTATTCCTCGCCACCAAAACCGGAACTGTTACGAAGGTAGTCATCATATGCCACTTCATCATCAGTCATTCCTGGTGTCAATCCGCTCTCTACCTCTTCCTCGTATAATTCTACTTCGTATTCCAATTCTCCTTCAAGTGAACGTTTGTCTTGTACTCTTTCCGCGGCATCCAAATAATCTTTCAAGCAAATTGACATTTCAACCGCTTGTGGAGTGAGTCGAGTTCGTCTTATTGATAAAACCCTGTCGCTAACAGAAAAAGCAGATACCGGAGCTACCGTGGAAGCTTGGACGGTAGTAAATCTCGGGCCATGGTGGATAGGATGGGAAATTGATCTTCCTTACCTTTCCACCAAGCCAACAAGTCAAAATTTTTAAAATCTTGTGGAGTCATGGTCGATAAAAAGTTTGTAAGACCATACCTCCCGAGTTCACTACTCGGAGTGTTACCAC